>JAOTOM010004386.1:0-280857 GCA_034440615.1 Ashinkailepas kermadecensis | reverse complement strand
CCGTGCTGAAGCTGTGCATGCCGTGCTGAAGCTGTACATGCCGTGCTGAAGCTGTACATGTCGTGCTGAAGCTGTACGTATGGTGCTGAAGCTGTGTATGCCGTGCTGAAGCTTTATATGCCGTGCTGAAGCTGTACATTCCGTGATGAAGCTGTACATGCCGTGCTGAAGCTGTGCACGCCGTGCTGAAGCTGTACATGCCGTGCTGAAGCTTTACATGCCGTGCTGAAGCTGTACATGCCGTGCTGAAGCTGTACATGCCGTGCTGAAGCTGTGCATGCCGTGCTGAAGCTGTACATGCCGTGCTGAAGCTGTACATGCCGTGCTGAAGCTGTACATGCCGTGCTGAAGCTGTACATGCCGTGCTGAAGTTTTACATGCCGTACGGAATCTGTACATGCCGTGCTGAAGCTCTACATGCCGTGCTGAAGCTGTACATGCCGTGCTGAAGCTGTACATACCGTGCTGAATCTGTACATATGGTGCTGAAGCTGAACATGTCGTGCTGAAGGTTTACATGCCGTGCTGAAGCTGTACATGTCGTGCTGAAGCTTTACATGCCGTGCTGAATCTGTACATATGGTGCTGAAGCCGTGCATGCCGTGCTGAAGCTGTACATGCCGTGCTGGCGACCACCGCACTGCGTGACAGTTATGTGGCGAGTAATGTTGAGCGCCGGAAGCGACACGCAGTCGCCGTCGCAAATGTCCAGCTGCCGGCCGCCGCAATAGGGCCGGGCTCTCGCCGCGCAGTTTGTGGCCAATCGCGGGCGATGGCGCCAACCGGTGGCGCCATTCTGTCGGACCACCGCTGATCGCACACGAGACTACTGGGGTGTGCGGGGGAGGGGGGGGGGCGTCGGTTCCGCGTCTGGCATTCGTGGCGTTCACGTGCGGACAGCGCTTCTGCCGACTCGTTTGCACGAAGCGGCGCGACTCGGCGCCGGCGCCTCTGAGAAGCGTGCACGCCGCGCACGGCACGTCGCCAGGAATGCGGTGGCGAAACATACTCGGCTGGCGTCGCGTCGTTTAACTTCGTTGCCAGCAGTGGCAATCTCCTGCGCGGTTTCGCGGGGCGGGCTGCCGCTCGCCGAATCGCCGCCGACGGCCGTCAGGGCTGTTGTCAGAGGCACCGACTTCGGAGCCGTCGGACACCGCTCGCGGACGCTGAGTACGTGTGAGGACGTGACAGCCGCAGCCGGCCGCCGACCGCTGACCGCGCGCGCTCCTGTCGGCCGCTCCAATCTGATCTGGAAACTTGGCGCTGGTGCGACCCGGTCGACACATTGCCGGCCGGTTTCGGGGCCGAATGCAAGGTGTCGTGTCGGGTCGTGTCGTGTCGTGTCGTGCCCGGCCTGCGGCGTGGCCGTGGCCGACTCCCGGCGGACGCCGCTTGCGAGGCATGGGCTTATCGCAGTCACGTTCAGGCTGGTCGCGCTCGTCGGTGTCTGGGTTAGGTTAGGTGTTCGGAACCGGGGGGTCTGTAGCGCCGCCGGCGCACCTGGTGGGCGGGTCTGGAACTACAAGCTAGCATGTGGTTGGCTCAGGAGCAGATTGGTCCGGCTAAGCATGGTTGAGGTTTCCGAATTGTTTGATATCTTCAGAACTTCATTGGATTGGTCAAGTGTAGATATTTTCTGAGAGGGAAGATATTCTGCATCGAACAAGCTATATCGCATTCCTTTCTTTAAAAAAGAATAAATGATAGCGTCTTTTTTCCAACAAATCTTCGAAGACAGCGCTGTACATGCATTGCGGACTACGACTGGGTGCGAAGGGAGCGGGCTGCTGTTCACAAATAAACGCATATCAATTCCATTAGCACAAGCACGATACGTGCAGAAGCATCATCAGGATCGAAAGTGATGGTGCTTTAAGTGCAGCAAAACGAGTTTGCATCGGAGAAAATAACAAAATAATGTTGCATATTTGCTGCGTGCATGCGGTAAGACAACCTATCTACATGATGGCTGACCAGCCCGCTGCCGGAGAGTTAAAATCTTCGAACGATTCAATCGGAGCTTAGGACATCAACGAGGGAGGGGCGCAGCGGTAGCCGTGCCCCCACCTAGCGTGGGTTGTGTCCCTACTTCCCCTGGGATGCTCAGACTTTGCAATGTAATCAGTGGGGGAGGACCGGGTGAAATAGTCCACCCCCGCCCGAACAGCAGTTCGAGCCCCTCCCCATCGGGTAGGTTAAAAGCCACCCTGGCGAGAAAAAAAATCCTTGTGATGCCCCTTGCTCAGGATGTTCTGTTATGCACCCGCATGCCACGTTTGAGTGTAACATTGTTAGATATAACAATACCATTTGGCTACCATCGTTCGAGAATACGCAGTTATATTACGTCGCGTGTCGCGTGAATCATGCCACCACTGTTGACGGCCGGCCGGACGCGTCTTAATGCATGCTATGATTTACGGCCGATACCTGAGCCACCGACGACGAACGCGACGAATGCTGACATCAATGTTATGGGTTATGTTGGCGATCGGAGCCGTACAGCGACGACCTCTGCATCCGGGCTAGATAGGTTAGGAATGTCACTGTCAACTGAAGGCAGGAAATGCTTATCTTTGTATTATGGGTTATGCTGGTACCCGAGCCGGCGGCCGCTGACCAAACGGCGCCCCTGTATCCGAAGTAGATAAGGCCGATATTCCGGTTTACGCCCCCCCCCCCGTCTGGACCTTTGGCGATCGCCGTGGGCGGTGCCACCAGACCGGGAGCGAGTAGTGGCCTACCATTATATAGATAATCGGGAGCGACGGTCGAGAGCAAGCTAGCTAGAGGTCAGAGGAGATTGAGCTCTTTCGCACGCTAGACTGTTGTCTGTGGTGCTAACAGTCGTGTCTAAATTGACTGTTAGTACTCGTAAACTTTCGGCTATACGATTGCCTTGTATCCGTACGTATGCACGAGCTGTTCGAGTAATCACGCCCGTTTTGCCTTGCTCAAATAAAGAGCAAATTTGGTGCTGAAATTTGAGACTGAGGTTTTCGCGACGCGTTGGTTCTACAGACTTTTCACTGGCCTAGAGGAACTTCCATACATTGAGGTTAATGTTAGATTAATATATTAATGTTTACATAAAAAGACAGGATTTAAATACAATTGGTACGAAGTTGAACTAGGATGTACGAAGCTTATTTAGCAGTCTATTTCCGACCACCGATTCATGAGCTGCTTCGCACTGATTTTGGAAGCTGAGTTGGCAGCTAATTGACTAGCCTGTTCCGAAAATTCGACAACCCGACCTACGATTGTAATGTAGTCTTCTTGTCGTACGTTTCTGCTCCCGTTCTTCCTTCTCCGTCGCTTGTGCAGCTAGACAGTTTGAGTGCTTGGAACTAGTTTCATCCAGCCTTCGAAAATAGTATAATTCTTACAAATATTTTCGATGCGATCCCACGTTCCTCCGCAATTTATTTCCTAACTCTCCAAGTACTCATTTCAATTCAAAACAACACTGATCGATTAAGTAGAAAATGTATTCCTTTGCACACTTGCCCACTGGCAGGCGGACGCCTGTGACAGCTGTTGAGCGAAGGTACAAAGTGTGCACAGGCTGGTGGACGGAGGTGTGGAGCGGCTGATGATCGCAACCGGGTGGACCGCTGATATGGTGTGTACGCGTCAAGGCCGATGGGCGGGGCCTTTTAAGATCGCGCATGCGCAGAATAGATGTCCGCTGAACGCCAGGCCCTTAACGGTCACTTGGTATATTGTGCCTGCAAACAAAACACTAACACATGCAACAGCCGTGCGCGGCGGTGCGCCGGATGCGGCGGAGGCCACGGCTCCCGGGACGGGGTCTGCCCTCGGTGGAGGAAGGAGAACAAAAAACTATCCGCCTTATCCACTTAGAGGGCCGGGCCCCGTCACGGGCAAGGGCGTGGGCCACCGACCAGTATCCGTCGGCACTCGTTCTACACCTTCGCCGCCAAGAGCCGTCCACACAAACACACGTGTTATACGACTACTCCACCAGAGACCACCGAATGCTCCAGAGAAATCCAGACAGACCCGACAATAATCATAAGGCTAGAGCCCCAAACAATATCCGAACAACTCCTTCACCTACTCTCTCCCAACTCTGCCCATGACGTGTACAATTTCAACAAAAAACAACAAAACAGACAAACAAACACACAAACAAAACAACACAAACAAAAATAAAATAAACGGAACAATACAAAACAAAACAAAAACTAACCTAGTACAAAACAAATCAAAAGGCCCATATATGACAGTGTATGATATATATATATATATATATATATATATATATATATATATATATATATATATATATATATATATATATATATATATATATATATATATATATGTACGTTCTTGCATTGTTAAACGAAACGGCGATGACCCGACCCCATCCCCAACTACGCTCCGGCACCGTCCGGACCACCACCACTCAACTAATCTATAATGACGTAAACAGCCGACATCACCGAGAAGGTGGCAGACTGGTACAACTCAATACAACAACAAATTAGACTCTCATGGTCAGGACCATGCCTCGTGTTTTATTTGGGGATCGGGAATGGACGGTGCTTCCCGTTCTTTTTTTCCTTGTTTTCCTCGCGGTATAGGATTTGACTTTCATTTCGAAAGCTCTTAATTTGAGAACAGAATCTGGAGTGGGGGAGTGGTCGAGCTGGGATTGGTTTTAATGTCGGATTTCCAGCTTCCGAAATACAAATATAGAACCCTAAAGGTGTGACCTGGGCCTCATTCCCAGTCACCCTTAGGTGTGCCTGTGATCATGGCTGCTCTCGGGCTAGACAGGTCGATCTTTCCGCGGTATTTCAGACAGGCGAGCTCGCTATCAGCGTACACGTCCGGGTTCAGTACGTGGGCGACTGTGTGAGTGTTGTGTTGACAGTGGGCTGGAAGTCAGTACGTGGGCGACTGTGTGAGTGTTGTGTTGACAGTGGGCTGGAAGTCAGTACGTGGACGACTGTGTGAGTGTTGTGTTGACAGTGGGCTGGAAGTCAGTACGTGGGCGACTGTGTGAGTGTTGTGTTGACAGTGGGCTGGAAGTCAAACGGCGATCCGGGGCGTCATTTTCGTATTACAAGCCACAAACGGCTCCATGAACACGGTCTCACGCTGTGGAGCGTCATTATAATGTGACTGCATGCATAGCGAGACAGCGGCGTATATTTATTTCTGGATTTATTCTGGATAACACATCGCTACAATTATTCCGGTGTAGGGAAGTCCTTATTGGCACGCGAAAGTCTAGCAACCTCGACGTTTGCGATAACTCCAGTCACGAAAGTACCAGTACCTTTTGCTGCCCTGTATTTGCACTGGAGCACTCCACGATCACACGAGAACTACAGACACCGTACAGTACGTTCTCCTCGGAAGGTAAGCCGTGGGGATGCGGCCTTTCCTATGAATTTAGAAGCCGAATTTAGTTGGGAAGCGCGCACGCGTAGCAGCGGTCCGATCGCTCAGAGTATTCCAGACCGACTGGCTGGGGCCGCACGGCCGCTAGTGACTTTGGGACCCCCGGTCGCGGATTGGTCGAGGGCCGCAGAAGCCTCCATGACGTCACATCCATGTCGACGGCCTTGCATCTCCACAAGGCTTGCAAAGGCGTTTACTTTAGGCGTGACGTCGACTCGGTCGACATCAGCTTCGTAATCAGTGGAAGTAGCGGAGTCATCGTGAATTTGAAGTTTGCATGGAGGGCGATCGTCGTCAGATGATTCCACCAAAAGTCGTTTTTTCAGGGACTGGCCTCACTGGGCTTTCAGTCGAATCCTGCAGGCGTTTTGCTAATTCTGAAGCGGAATTTCATCTTCCGATTCGCTAATTGGAGGTTTCGGACGTTTCGCCAATTGCGATTGTGAAGTTTCAGGGTCTGAATCACTGGACAAAGGTAAGGGTCGTTTTAAGCGCTCTGCTAATTCTGAAAGGGGTAAATTGTCTTCTGAATCGCTCGAAGAGGGGAGTGGTCTTTGGTTTCGTTCCGCTGGTTCCGAAAATGGGGCGTCGTCGTCTGACTCACTGGTCGACGGCAACGGCCTTTTGTTTGTCTGGACTGGTTCAGACAGTGGAATGTCTGTCTCAGTGTCACTCGATACCGGTGGGGGCCCAGCTACATCTGCAGACTGGGTGAAAGGTGATCTCTCTGGCCGGTCAGACTCGACCGGCGGTGGCTGCACCGAGCCAGGCACGGGCTCTGTCAACTCAGCGGTTTCATCATCCTTTGTTCTCTGTGGGCTGCATACGTCCATGGGCCAATCCTCACAGGGACTGTAGTCAGGGCCGACCTCGGCCCGTTTGGCTGACCTAAAAGGCTGCACTCGTTCAGGGACAGCACCATCTACCTTTGACGTTTTCTCTAGATACTTTTGGTTCACTGGTTCACACGTGTCAATCGCAATCATTTCAAAGGGATAGTGAGGTACTGGCATCACCTGCATCGGAGCTGGGGCTGCTTTGGCTTTGCGTCCTGTGCAAGGCACGCAAGCTTTGAGGTAGGCCACTGTGTCTCTCCACATTCCGTTCCAATAATACCTGAATTTAAGCTTTTCGTACGTTTTGGTGAGTCCCATGTGTCCTGCAAAGAAACCATCGTGCATTTCCTTCAATACTTCCTGTCTCAGGGATTTTGGCACGCATAGTTGTAAGCCTGGAAATGGTCCACAGCGAGGTCCATCGCTAATTTTGTAGATCAGTTTGTCCAATTCCATGTAACGCAAAACGATGTCCCGGTAATCTGAGTGATTTTTGTCATTCATGATTTTCCGAATATTTGCTATTTCCTCATCGGCACTCTGCAGTTCCGCTATATTCTCCCATTTCACTAGTACTTCCTTAAATTTCACCTCTCTGCTCAGGTCTTCCTCTGGTTTTCTGAACTCAGTGTGACGGAGATCACCCATTGGTACATGGTCTGAATCTATGACGTTCACGTCTTGGTCAGTTTCGTGCATTCGACTGAGATGGTCAGCCACGACATTTTTGCTTCCTTTAATGTATATGATTTCGCAGTCGTGCTCTGAAAGCATGATCGCCCATCTCTGCAACATGGGATTTTCATTTCGGACAGGTTCAAAAAGTAAGTGGACGGTGATCGGTCAGAATGGTGAATTTCGATCCAAGCAAATATTGGCGTAATTTTTGCACACTCCACACGCAGGCATAGGCCTCTTTCAGGACCACTGGCCATTTCCGTTGTGTCTCATTTAACTGTTTCGACAGGTACTGTACCACTCTTTCACCTTCTCCGTGTTCCTGCACTAACACGGCTCCAACTGCTTCCTGGGAGGCATCCGTGTATAATTTGTACTCTTTCGTGATGTCGGGATATGCCAGCACGGGTGCGGTAGCTAATTTCTGTTTCAGTGTTTCAAAAGCAATCTCACACTCGTCTGTCCAATCAAATCGGGCATGTTTCTTTGTGAGGTTTATAAGTGGCGTGGAGATTTTGCTGAAGTTGGGAATGAAGCGACGGTAGTATGAACACATACCGATGAATGAGCGGACTCCCTTGACATTGGTCGGGGCTGCCATATGTTGAATCGCTTCCAACTTTTCGGGGTTTGGCTTGATGCCAGAGGCTGACGCTAGGTGTCCCAAGTATTGTACTCTTTCCTTCAAGAAGTCACATTTCGACAGTTTTAGTTTCAATTTCGCTTTTCGCAGTCTGCGAAAAACTTCTTCCAGATGGGCCAAATGTTCGTCAAATGTTTTGGAGTAGACGATTATATCATCGATGTAGGCGGTTGCAAACTGATTTTGAATTCCGGACAGCACTTTGTTCATCAATTCTGCGAACTTGGAGGGTGCATTGCAAATTCCGAATGGCATTTTGCGAAAGTTCCACAGGCCCATAAAACACGTAAAGGCTGTTTTGGGAATACTCTCCTCGGACATCGGGATTTGCCAATAACCAGCTTTCAGGTCCAAAGACGAAAAGAAGTTCGCACCTCCCAGAGAGGCAAGAATGTCCTCAATTAGCGGGAGTGGGTAGCTATTTTTCTTGGTCACCTTGTTTAGCTTTCTGAAGTCAATCGCGAATCTGTTACCTCCGTCCTTCTTGCGAACGATCACGATCGGGGCGGCCCAAGGACTGTCTGAGTCCTCAATGATACCAGCGTCTAACATCACTTTAATTTGTTCCTCTACGTATTTTCGCTGAGAGAATGGGGTTTTCTAAGGAGCTTGTCGGATCGGCGGGTTGTCTCCAGTGTCAATGTCCATTTTGATGACATCAGTCGTTCCAAGATCTGCGTCAGTCTCGGCAAATAAGTCAATGTTAGCACGTAACAGTTGTTCGAGTCTGTCTTTGTCAGCTCCAGTCAGGTGAGCCAGCTTGGCTTGATCAAGCGGGTCAGAGGGAGCGGTTGGCGGTGTCAGTTCAATGTCCTGTGTCATGTCAATCAGGTTTTCCAAGTCAGAATCGTCTATAGTCTCAGCGAATGCAATCACCTGCTCTGGGTGCATGGAGAAATCACGAGTTGTAGTGTTGACAATTCGCACTGGTACGCGTTTGTGTTGGTCAGGCTTCGCTATTATTTCGGCTATGAACAAGCCAGGTTCCTCAGAGATCAGCGGCATGTTATCCAACGAGTGTACATGACAGTTTTGATCGACTAGTTGGACAGGGTTGATGAAGGCTGGGCATTCCACGACAGTGTTGGCGGGAATGTGAACTCTTTCCTTGACTCGTACGAGTGAGCTCGTCGGTTCACTGTTCTGTTTTTGTGGTCGGAGAGGAATCATGTTTCCTTCGATGCAGAGGGCTTTCTTCTCAAAGTCTAGCTTCGCTCCAAACTTCGTCAAAAAATAATTCCCCAACATGCACTCCTGTTTTAGGTCCTCCACAATTTGAAATTCGAAAGGTTTTCGGAATTTGCTCATCTCCACCATGAAGGTTCCAACTCCAATGTTTTTCAGGCGATGGCCACTGGCGGATATCAGTGGTATGCAATCTCGTCGGTCCTGTGAGAAATTTATAATATTATTCTCCGCGATTTTATCAAATAATTTTTTCGAGATCAACGATATATCGGCTCCCGTGTCCACTAGAGAATAGGCTTTCTGGTCGCCGATGTGAAGCCATGCCATGGGTGTGTTTGCCTTGATGTGAACTTGTTGGACGCGTGCCAACCTTTGTTTACGTTTTTCTGGGTCGCGCTTTTTCTGATATTCTTCCTCATTTTTCTCGGTATTTCCTCTGTCTGAATTTGCTCAGCTCCATCACGGTGGTCAGTCGCGACAGAGCTCATTAGTTTTCCGCCTGGCTAATTGGCTGAGAGCGGCATCTTCTTCCAATGTGACCAATTTTGGCACACCTGACACAGATGGGTCTACCATCGGGAGTCCAGCGGTAAGCTGGGTGCTGGTCGGTGTTGGGTGGTGCTCTCCATACTCTGGGGCCCATAGGAGGTCGTGGCTGCTGTGGTCCATAGTGTGGTCCTGACTGAGGTGGTCCATAGTCGGGTCCTGGCTGAGGTGGTCCATATTGCGGTCCTGGTTGAGGTGGTCTATAGCGTGGCCCTGAAGGGTAGTTTCGTGGCGGACGTGGGTAACGTGGGTAGGTGGGATGGAATACCCGTGGTCCAGGCTGGGGTTGGTTCTCCCTGGGTGGCTTCTGAGTTTCTGGCTTGGTTGCCGCTAATTTTTCCACCGATTGGCCTATTGCCATAATAAGTTTTTCCAATTTCTCCACCTTGTCCTCTCCTGTGTCCGGCTGATTAGAGTCGACTTCCATCGGCTCCTGCTTTTGTACGCCTCTGCATACCTCGATTACTCTGTCTACCTTCTGTTCCTTCACTGCAAACTGGATGGCTTCCTCCAGGGTCCGGAAGTTCTGTCTGTACAGCTTGTTTGCCAATGAGCTACTTTGGACACCTTTGTTGAAAATATCAAGGAGAGTTTCCTGAACCGTGGGATTTTCGACATCTGAGTAAGCTTCCCGTGCCAGTGCGATTAATTTATCCCCGTAGTTCTGCACCAGTTCATTGCGAATCTGACGTAGTTTTCGCAAACCCTCCTGAGCGCACTTGTTATCCGAGAGGTCCGAATACCTTTCCCGCATGACTTGTTTTATTTGAGCCCACGTCATGAGTGGTTGTTCCGTGAATACGCGCTGCATGAACTCGGCTGCAGGTCCAGTGAGAGTTTTGATGCAAATAATCTGCATCTGTTCGTCATCCATGCTGAAGTTAATTTGGTCAAGATGCCTTAGCCATTCAATTAATTTATTATGACCTTCTCCAGAAAAAGGTTTAATATTCTGAGTCATCCCTTGTGCGCGCATCTCTAAGCGAATTTTGTTGAAGCACTCCGCCAATCTATCAGTAGAAATCTCAGTCATATTTAATTACGTTAAGTTACTCTATATTTTTCAAAATTATTCGCTCACTTTTGTGGAGATTTCTATGTTTCAAATTCGGCTCGATGTTCACACAGTAGTTCCCACACACAGTATTCAGAACACGGTAGGTATACAGCACAATTATGCAATTTTTTAAACCGTTTTAGGTGGTCAAAATCCAAAAATAGTATTTTTAAAAGGATGATGGATTTTGCTCGGACTTACGTAAATGAAGCGGAAGACGTTTTCTTGCTCGTCCGTGCTGAAACGACGTGATTGAAGGTCCAGTTGGTGTTGGTCTAGTTGGGCTTGCAGAAGGTCGAAGAAAAAAAAAGTTTCGCAAAAAGTTTTGCAAAAAAAAATTTCGCAAAAAGTTTGGCAAAAAAGGTTTCGCTAAAAGTTTCGCAAAAAATGTTCGCAAAAATGTTTGCAAAAAGTTTCGCAAAAGATCCGGGTCACTGCCTCACTTGTAGGAAAGTCCTTATTGGCACGCGAAAGTCTAGTAACCTCGACGTTTGCGATAACTCCAGTCACGAAAGAGTACCAGTACCTTTTGCTGCCCTGTATTTGCACTGGAGCACTCCACGATCACACGAGAACTACAGACACCGTACAGTACGTTCTCCTCGGAAGGTAAGCCGTGATACTGCCTTTCCTATGAATTTAGAAGCCGAATTTAGTTGGGAAGCGCGCACGCGTAGCAGCGGTCCGATCGCTCATAGTATTCCAGACCGACTGGCTGGGGCCGCACGGCCGCTAGTGACTTCGGGAGACCCCCGGTCGCGGATTGGTCGAGGGCCGCAGAAGCCTCCATGACGTCACATCCATGTCGACGGCCTTCTAGAAGGGGAAATAGTCTGTTTCTAGTGGCGGTGACGATGTGTTACGTTTACGGTACACTTTTACAATCGCAAGGCTTACGGGATTATATCAATTACGGTTACGGGACAGCCAAACGTATAACTTTATGTGAACACAGTTACATCTAGCATTAACGACGGCGGCGGTACGCGCCGGTCGGTTAGAGGTCACGTGGCTGGCGCCTGGCTGGCGGGGTGTCCGCCGGAAGGAGGGAGGGGAAGGTACAATGTCCAATGTACGTCTCCGTTCGGGCGGTGGCTGCTGACGTAGACAGCAGACAGGCCGACGCCAGACTCGGAGCCGGGGACTTGTCGCGCCATGAACGAAGTGGGTTGGGGCTGAATTTATGGGATCAAGATGCTCAAAAACTAACTCTCTTACACCGGTCGCTCTGATTATGAAGTCGGTCGGTCGCAACCAGCTGCACGTCGAGAGGCTCGTAAGTGACGACAGCATCACCAACAGGCTGCAAGCCGGAGTATTCTTGGCAACTAATACACCCGCCCGTGTTCATTAGTGCAGCGATGTCTTGATTAAAGCGATACCCTCCTTCCAGCATTGATTGCCCGTCAATATGTACTATTCTGGTTTTTTTTAATTGTTTTTTATGTCGGACCACCGGCTTGTCGTCTGGATACTTTCCGATGTTCAACTGTGCTGATGCTTGCTGATATGTGATGTGTGCTAATGTTTACTGATATGTACTGATGGGTGCTGATGTTTGCTGCTGTGTGGTGATTCGTGCCGATCTGTGATGTGTGGTGACTTTGTTGTGATATCTGATGTGTGGTGATTTTGTGGTGATATGTGATGTGTGCTGATGTGTGCTAATGTTTGCTGGTATGTACTGATGGGTACTAATGTTTGCTGCTGTGTGGTGATTCGTGCTTATATGTGATGTGTACTGATGCGTAGGGACGTATGCTTTGTGCTGATATGTATTGATGTGTACTGATGTGTGCTGATGTGTGCTGATGCGTGCTGATGCGTGCTGATGCGTACTGATGTGTGCCGATGTGTGCTGATGTGCACTGATATATACTTATGTTTGCTGATGTGTGATAATGTGTGCCGTGTCCTGCAGACATCCCTGGACGACAAAGATACCACCAGTATGTGTTATCTGCGTGTGCGCTAATGTGTGCTGAAGTGCGCTGGTGTGTGCTGGTGTGTGCTGGTGTGCGATGATGTATGCTGAGGTGTGATAATGTGTGTCCTGTCCCACAGACCTCCCTGGACGGCAACGAGACCACCAGTGTACTGTCTCTGAACGCCAGTCGGGAGCACAATAACCAGCACCTCATATGTCGGGTGGAGAACCCGGAGCTGCCTGGGACGTCGATGGAGGATGCCTGGCGCATCACCGTCAAGTGTGGGTACCCACCAGCACGGCCCACCTCGAGGCTTCCGTAACAATACCGCAAACATTCCACGACTGGTCTCAACCACAAGTCTAGAGATAGCATGAGTCGTGTGTGTACGTGTACGTGTGCGTGTGTGTACGTGTGCGTGTGCGTGTGCGTGTGTGTGTGCGTGTGCGTGTGCGTGCGCGCGCGCGCGTGTGTGTGTGTGTGTGTGGCATAACCTGGTGTGGTGGTATGTGGAGCACTGGCGGAAGAATGTCGTGTGGTATGCGGTGCACTGGCGGTAGAATGCCACCGCCAGTCTTCTACCGCTGATGCGCGGCGTGGCGGAAGGGGGCGGGGCGAGTGCTGGCGATGTCACGTGGCGTGACGTCGTCGCGTGACGTGACCGTGTGCCATCGGCAGATCCGCCCGAAGTCAGCCTCAACTTGGGCCACCACATCGACCCGACGCAGCTGCGGGAGGGCGACGACGTGTACTTCGAGTGTCGCGTCAACGCCAATCCCTGGATCCACAAAATGGAGTGGCTGCACGACGTGAGTTGACACGGCGTACGCGATGTTGGCATTCGAGGTCGTGTGAAACGTTTGACATGGCATATGATGTCGGCAGACTGTATAGCTTCGCTGCGATCACCCGCCTTACATCACTTTGCTATGCTTATTTTGAGCATTGCACTTCAAAGCTGTCACCAGACGAGTGCGCAAAACCGAATTAAGAAGTACGTCCATTTGGCTTTCTTGAGCATGTGCTATTCGTGATTGATACAGTCCACAAGAACCCGACAGGGACCCTGACAAGGAAGCTGCTCGCTTCCTTCCGTTAACCCCGTGCTGCCAGGTCTGTTCAGTGAGATGTACAAATTTCACCGAAATCGTAAATGCTTCAGTCCACTGGGGCTATGTCGGGGGTAGATTGTGAACCGGTCTACTAGAGTACTCGCTGTTCCCCTTCAGGTCCGCTCACGCCTTATGCAGCGCATCATTTGGTTGGATGAAGCATGTGATTGGCGATACTGATCGACTGACCACCATATATAAAAATATCGCCCCGAGGTTGTCAGCGGCCAGCGACTTTAGACGAATTTGAGGATCGATACGCTCATTGACGGCACTTGGCCTGTCTACTCTGGCATAAACCGAAGTTTGTTATGCCATACAAAAACTAAATAAACCGATAAGTCGACAACTCGTCAAAGCACGGGAACCTCTGCCACGTATGCCATCTTAGCTGCACAACCTGACCTAAACTCTATAATAATCGCCCTTGAAAGTTTTGCAAAGCTCTGAAGAGGGAAATCAGGCCGCCACACTGGATGCAAACCATTAAAATATCATGGAATGCACGCTGTTATCCCATTAGTTGACGAGGGAAGTTAAAAATGTGGGTCGAGCGATGAGCATGCACAATGAACGGATGCACACCAGAGTTTTACGCGCACGTAAGCATGTGCACCTAACGCAAGCATTTACCTCCTATTCACATAACGGCGAACGCATCTGGCACACGAAATAGTGGGAAGCACCATGACCGGGACATGTGCGTTCAAAGCCGTCAAATATATCCTTTGTGCGCGTTCGGAGGTGGTGCGCTGCCTGTGGCGCTCGCCATATTACGCGTTTCATTAACCCGCGCCGTCTCGGGGGGGGGGTAACGACCTCCCCTAAGGTTTTCCGCGGATAGTGAGAAGAAAAAAAACGGCGCACGGTAGCACGAAATTTGGCATACCTTTTCCCACATCAATTTGGCATGTTGCACCAAAATTTTGAAGTCAGGTCATCTAAGATCAACGAGTTAGTCAAGGTCAAGTGAGGTCACCTCCAAAAATGTTCAACCAGTCGTCACGCTTTAGCGGAGAAAGATATTTTAATGAAACTTTCAGCATTTGCTTATCTTTAGGGATGCAGCAAAACGCACCAGATTATTTTTTTTTCCGGTTTTGATTACTTATTAGTTTTGCATATTTGCCCATTAGAGTTAAAATCGATGATTCTAGCTAAAGTAAGCATTTTTTTATGGGAGCAAGTTGACTTTGAACAACGTTTTTCGGTCCGACTGCGGCTGCTGCCGCCGACGCCGTGTCGCTCGGCGCGCCGCCGTCTGAAGCGGTGCCGACTGACGGGGTCGCGTTCATCACCTCACCACCCACTGGCGCAGTGTTGCTGATCGCCACGCACGGCGGCGTTCATCACCTCACCACCCACTGGCGCAGTGTTGCTGATCGCCACGCACGGCGGCGTTCGAACGGCATGGCCGCGTGCGAAACGCCACCGCCAGTTGTTGCCGGTGTTGTTCGTAGGTTCTGCGTGGCGCGATGTCGTGAAACTTGGCGCCTCCCAAGCGTGTTCTCGGAATACCAGATACATATGTGTGCACTGTGCATGTGTGTGTGGGCCGGAAAGGTGGTCAGCATGGCTGTGCAACACATCGTAAGCAATTCAGCTTGTTCTATTACATGTAGTGTCGGTCAAGTAATGTGTTAGTTGAAAGTAATTAAGATGTGCAAGCTTTGAGATTGATTTGAGTTTAAGATTTGAAGGGTGCTGGCACTAGACACCTGCACCGCCGTTTTCAGGGCACGGTTCTGCAGCATAACCAGCGTGACGGCGTCATCATGTCGGCCACGTCACTGGCCCTGCAGGGTGTCAGCAGGCAGAAGTCGGGCCACTACGTCTGTCGGGTGGCCAACAGCGAGGGCGAGAACGTCAGCAACCCCATACGGCTCAATATACAGCGTAAGTCAGCGTGCGCACACACACACACACACACACACACACACACTGCTGAACATACAACGTGGTCATCGAACTCGTAATTCTTAATGCGCAGCGCACGTCACCTGCCCCATACGACTCGGAATACAGCGTAATCTAGTGACCCCAGCTGCGGCTCATTATGCAGAGTGAACCAGTGAGCGCTTGCTGAGCAGTATGGAGCGTAAGTCTTGCCTCTTACTGGCCAGCAGCCAGCCAGCAGTTCCATGCTGATCAATATGCACCGCAAGCCAGTAACTGCATCATGCGGCTCAGTATGCAGCATAAATATGCAGCCTATGCGACTCAGCCATCGGCTTCAGTTGCCAGCGCTGATTTCACACCATAGCGGCTTAGCATCATGCACTTTCGTACCATAGCGGCTTAGCATCATGCACTTTCGTAACATGGCGGCCTAGCATCATGCAATTTCGCACTATAGCGGCTTAGCATTATGTACTTTCCTACCACAACGGCTTAGCATCGGCCTAGCGTAGCATGTAATTTCGTACCATTGGGGCTTAGCATCATGCACTTTGGCTAAGTATCCACTGCAGGTGCCTATGAACCAAACCAAAGCCGGGGTACGCAATCTTTTAAGGTTCAGCATTACGAGTAGGCTATTACAATAGTACGATTTTCTATTCAGTATAATTGGCGCATGAGTGAATTTAAAATGCAATTCATACTGAAAATCTATGGATAACTCAGGAAGATAACATGTTTCATTGCAGATTTGCAATAGGGATCGATTTTCTAGAGATGCGCTAATTTCCAGCTAAGAACTCACATGGTTGACGGCCCAAATAAATCCGTATTATGCGTATTAGTACTGCGTAGCTCTTCATTGATGGCCGGGACGGAGGAGACAAACGCCGGCCGGCGTTCTAACGAACTGAGCTATCGAGGAGGCATAGATATGAAATTTGAAATTGTGCCTCTATTGTATCATCACATCAGGCCAACATCAAAGTAATAACCAGGTCCAAGTGTGACCGTCACGTCCACGAGGATGCTTCAAGCGGTTTACGGTTCGGCTATTCGCTTACGCGGCCGATATTAATTTACGATATTTACATCGCAATTTCCCCGCCGGCTGTATGGCGCGAGTTATTCGCAATATCGTCGGGCCTGCCTGGACGCTTGACATTTTGTTTCTTTGTCTGGACGGACGCCGTAGATCAGACGCCAAATCAGACACCTCGGCCTACATGTCAAACTGCAC
This sequence comes from Ashinkailepas kermadecensis, assembly GCA_034440615.1. NCBI lineage: Eukaryota > Metazoa > Arthropoda > Thecostraca > Neolepadidae > Ashinkailepas > Ashinkailepas kermadecensis. The sequence goes on along the minus strand of JAOTOM010004386.1, from coordinate 264,291 downwards.
TCTGAGGAAATCAGAGGAGCCGAGTGGGGGCGTCAGCTCTTGTTGACGTCCCGGGTCGACACTCCGCATGGCACGTCGTAGACTACACGGGAGAGGGGGGGGGGAGCCCTGCGTCACTGGACGTCAGGAGCCGCACCAGCAGTGTCAAGAGTGCATATCCAGCGGCTATATTTATGCCCGGTACGTGTTCATGGTGCGAATGGTCACGGAGCGCGAGGATCATGAGATGCGGAACTACCGCTGACAGGAAATCCATAGTGGTGTTGAAGAGGGGACGTGCGGACTATGCTGATGATTAACTATGTGTGACTTATACAGCCGGTGAATGGAAAATATACCAGATGATCCATGATATTTACATGGCAGCAAACAAAGAAAACTGGTTCTGGGTATGATTTGTGCGATGTCTAAATGGCATTTATTGGTATTCGGGTTGAAAAATTTACTTAAATTTGACGGATCTTTCGTCGCAATTAGGCCGAACGCTGGAACAGTTGGGACTTCGATACCAGCAGTATTGAACACTAACAGTGCGTGTTCCATTGCAGCTGGGTGTACACCAAAAATGGAGAGAAATTTGTTGGTCCCTCTCACGTAATGGGGTCAAGATTATGCTGCATGTGAATTCATTTACTTTGCAAAAAAATACGAGGAAAAGACGAGAGCACCAAAGTGCAGCTGACCTCATGTCGGTGACCTTGACCTAATTCGACAATCTGGTAGCACATGCAGTGTTGATACTATGGCGTAAAATAGAAACTCTGCTTCAGTAAAATCGTTGAACCTCATAGGAGTTCTGAATGGTCAAACGGTCTTTCGAAATAGTCATCCATGCATGATTTGACGTATGTCAGTGACTTGACATTATCTTTCGCCAACGTATTCACAGAATATAGCAAGTTGATGACTGGAAGCGTGCACAAGCATGCACCCTTCACCGAATGGTTTGCTGAGTATCGCCATGGCAACCGAGAAAACGGATGATCCATCCTGCCCACAAGTCGCCTATCAAATGATTTGGGTTGTTAGCTAGCTGAGCGAGCAACGGATTTTCTTAAGATCACTAAGCGAAACAAATCAATGTAGCCAAATTGAACACCAATAGATGCCAGGTGGATCGCATGCCTTTCAGCATATTCGTCTGCTTGGTTCTGGTTTTGAGCAGTGGATCCCTGTGCCCGCCATCTTCCTCTCCATTTACACGAACAGTGCGCAGTTGTTCAGTCAGCTTCCAATAATTCATGACACGTCATGCACATTTACTGGAACTCACCAACAAACACAAGCACACACCAACACACACACACCGACACACACACCAACACACACATACCAACACTCACACACACACCAACACACACTAACGCACACAACAACACACACCAACAAACACCAACACACCAACAACACACACCAACACACACCAACACACACACACACACACACACCAACACACACCAACATACACCAACATACACCAACACACACACACCAACACACACACACCAACACACACACACACACACACACACACCAACACACACACACCAACACACACACACAACACACACACACACACACCAACACACACACACAAACGCAGACACCTACACACACACACACAAACACACACACCTACACACACACCTACACACACACACACACACACACACGCCATACGTAGTGACAAAGGAAATATCAATATAATTGTGACATCGGACGCGCGCTGGCCCATTTGCCTACTAACTTAAAATTAACGGTTGTGCGTTGGCACCGCCGAATATAGATCAGCCGACCAGTAATTAAACTAGCATATATAGTACATCCATGTGATATCATCAGCTTCAGATGAGCTGATTGCGTTTGTAAGCAACCTTACTAACCCATACACAGTGCTGCACCAACTCACCTCCCCTCAGGCTGCTCGTGACTAGCACTGGCGGCGGCCGGTGGGACAGGCCGAGTGCACAATATCATCTCTTCCCGCACGGTAAATGTCCCTAACAGGAGTGTCCCTAACAGGAGTGTCCCTAACAGGAGTGTCCCTAACAGGAGTGTCCCTAACAGGAGTGTCCCTAACAGGAGTATCCCTAACAGGAGTGCCATGTGCCACCGCCATGATGAAACTGCCTTCATTATCTTGGTGCCCTGATGGCCTGATGCCTTCGTTACCCTAATACCGTGATACCCTGATACCTTTATTACCCTGATACCCTGGTGCTTTCATGACCCGGATACAATTACCCTGATGTAATTACCTGCAAGCAATGCGTTCCCTTTCCGAACAATGCAAATGTGTGCTGGAAAGGGGGAAGTATAATCATATTGGCAAAGTCGGATGGGCGTCCGGCGAAGTTGTCTGCCACTTACACTGAGCCCTCCTGCGGACACCTCAGGAGCCTTACCGCCCTGACCTGACCTGACCACCCTGACATGCGCAGATACAGCTTAGGAGGCCAGCTCCATTATCTGAACTTGTGCCTCTATCGTTTATTTTAACTTGCCTATTTATCCCTCATCTTAACTTGCTTATCTATTTCAAGCCAGGGGACGAGTGGTCTAGGGGTAAGATGCTCGTCTCGCAATCGAAAGATTGTGGGTTCGAATCTCACCTGTCGCTACTCTTCGCCCGCGACCAATCGGCGTGAGAGATTGGCGACGCTATATGATTCAACGGTCGACGTGTCGTAAAAACCAATAACCAACCAACTATTTCAAGCCATTATATTAACTTGCCGATGTGCTCTTTATCTTGGTTTTCTATCCTTTAACTTAACTTGCCTATCTATTTCTTATTTTAACTTGCCTATCTATTATGTACCTTAACTTGTCAATTGCACCGTTTTTGCTGCCAAAGTATCACAATACGTTATACAGACGCAGGCGCGGTTGCAGGCAAGTTACAACGATCACTTGGCGTACCTCAAAACCCCCACACGACATCTGCACGATTAATTACAATCTGTGAAGGCACATCCCTTCATATTTCTTGTTCAATTTTGCGAAAAGAAAGCACCACACGGTTAGCAAAGTTGTACAAACGACCACAGATGCTTTATCGCTATCAAAAGAAGATGAATCTTCCTTTCCCTGTCGTGAAACAATGATTGAAATGGCTCACTTTACTTCCTCACCAGGGGGACGAGTGGTCTAGGGGTAAGATGCTCGTCTCACAATCGAGAGGTTGTGGGTTCGAGTCTCACCTTTCGCTACTCTTCGCCCGCGACCAATCGGCGTGAGAGATTGGCGACGCTACATGACTCAACGGTCGACGTGTCGTAAAACCAATAACCAACCAACTTCCTCACCAGTCCTAAAGTAACTTGGTGGAGGTCTGGATACACGGGCATTTTAAGCCTATATTTAGCGACTCAGGACAGTGCTTAGAGGATTTTATTTCAGGTGTCGCTACCAGCACATCTGGAGATGGGATGGCCAGAGATTGAATTTCAGTTTTCAGACGAGTTGATTGATTGAATGATTGATTGATGAGATTGACTGTTGATTGATTGACGAGTTGAGCACGAGTTGACATTGACAGTAAAATTCAACATTGAGGGAGAGAGATCTGCACCTCCAAAACGTAGGCGCAAATATCTAGGCGCATAGCTAATATCATAAGAATATTCCATGATTGAAGCATGATGAGCGAAAACTTTCTTTTCGATAAACACACTTGCATTTATTTCAGTTCAATTTATAGCGCGTCATCCAGGCTGTACTGGAGGCTGTACTTCCTCGTCATCACCAGAGCAGCCCGGCATTATTTGGTTTCTCATCTAGTTTAATTTGCCATAGTTTGGATGCCTGGCGCCTCCGGCTCCAAAGGGAGACGCTCAACTTATTATGTCCGCCTATCTAACGGCTCGGCCTCCATGTATGCATTATGCAGCAACCCGCTCTGGCATGGAAATTACACCAGAAGAAATGAGTGCAATTTAATTAGTGGACGTTGTTGGCATGGTTCATGACGTTTCATTGCTGGGTGGCAGGGAATCGATTTCGTCTCTAGTTGACGACCATGGTCTATGAGGTCTTACATTAAATGTATGCTTCTGCAGAGAGGGTATTGTAGCAGCACCTGATAGCTTCATCATTGCTCCCCTCCTCTGGTAGGACACCACGATTTGCACACTAACCTCTGGGATTGGAGGGGGGGGGGGGCGTTGTCAGCAATGGATTTATTTATGGAATAATTTATATTAAGTGTTCGTTCATAAGTTCCTGATCTGCTTGTGTTTGGCTTCTGGAGCACATATCTCACACATTAAAAATTAAACGTTTATTTGAGATACAGCAGATAACTTGGTAGCGTCATAGGCCCCTTGCTTTAGACCTGGCGCACCGCTGTAGGCCATGCCGCCTGACTCGGTTAGCATTGGTGGCAGTATGGAAGAATATATTGAAGCTTCCTTCAAGATTAGATGGCAGGCGAAGCGAAAATACACAGTAATGTTATGCAGACGTGACTTGGACATTAAAGCAGTGCTGCAAATCCACCAGCGGTCGCGTGCCAGAGGTGTGCGAGAGCATCCTCATCACGTATTTGGTAAAATTGCACTTCTGCGAGACCAAGTAGCAGAAATAGGACAACTGACCATATATAGAGCTCCCTCATTTCGATGGGCGTTGCCACGTCGTGCGACTGGAGCGGGGTGGGGGACGTCCTCCGAAGCTTCGTGGAATTTGACATCACGCAGTGAGATTGCGTGGAGCGAATTGACCTAAAAACCATCTCGTCCCCCCTCCCCATGTCAAACCAGTGGCAACGACCATACTTTTTTTCTTCTCAAATTATGGATGATGTCACCGGATAAACTCTATCATGCAACGATAGGAAACAACCTACTAACCAATTCGCAAGCTGACTTTGCTATTGTTTGATGTTTAGACAACGCATGGCCGACGGTGTTAGCCTATCTAGGCACCTACCGATGGGAAGGAGAACGGCTTCCGGTGTAACTTGCCCTAAAACTGAGGGTTGAGAAGCAGAGCGTAGAGATGGTTCTGGCTAGACGGTGCCTCGCTGGCACCGGCCTTGACCTTAGGAATGTACCGTGCCCCAAGGGTGCACGGAAGATCCTCCCTTTATGTGTGCTCGTCATGACAGGGACTTGTTACTGTTAGGACTTGCTACTGTTGAGCTCAGGAAAATTTGCATTTCACTCCGGTTATTGGTCCTGAAACCTGTCCAAGTTCGGATGGGAGCCACTAACATAAACATCCATCTTCCCAAAGCAAACGCAAACACATCGCTTCCTTTTTAGCCAAAGACGTAATAGCAATAACATGTCAAACATAGTGATCTGCCAGGTCCGTGTGACCGGAAGAGAGTTATATCCGCAACCTGAGAAATGGTCGTAGGATATATAATGGCAGACTTGGCAGCTTTAATATTAAAGCGGCCAACATTACAACTGTTGTAACATCAACTTTCTCTCTTTCTACACCGCTTATGTCTTCCACCAGCAACGCCAGCGTCGACAGCACGGGCTTCTGAGCCGGCGACAAAAGCCCTGCCGACAGTGCGAACTTCTCGGCAACTTTGTCGGCGGCGGCACGACATTCCGGACACGATCGCTCCGACCTTGTCAAGTCTCTGGCCGTCGCCTCCCGCACGGCGTCCTCCCCAACGGCGTCCTCCCCAACGGCGTCCTCCCCATCGGCGTCCTCCCCATCGGCGTCCTCCCCATCGGCGTCCTCCCGCACGGCGTCCTCCCCATCGGCGTCCTCCCCCACGGCGTCCTCCCCATCGGCGTCCTCCCCAACGGCGTCCTCCCCATCGGCGTCCTCCCCATCGGCGTCCTCCCCAACGGCGTCCTCCCCAACGGCGTCCTCCCCATCGGCGTCCTCCCCATCGGCGTCCTCCCGCACGGCGTCCTCCCCATCGGCGTCCTCCCGCACGGCGTCCTCCCCATCGGCGTCCTCCCCAACGGCGTCCTCCCCATCGGCGTCCTCCCGCACGGCGTCCTCCCCATCGGCGTCCTCCCCATCGGCGTCCTCCCCATCGGCGTCCTCCCCATCGGCGTCCTCCCCATCGGCGTCCTCCCGCACGGCGTCCTCCCCATCGGCGTCCTCCCCATCGGCGTCCTCCCCATCGGCGTCCTCCCCATCGGCGTCCTCCCGCACGGCGTCCTCCCCATCGGCGTCCTCCCCATCGGCGTCCTCCCCAATCGGCGTCCTCCCCATCGGCGTCCTCCCCGGCCTCCCCATCGGCGTCCTCCCGCACGGCGTCCTCCCCATCGGCGTCCTCCCCATCGGCGTCCTCCCCACGGGTCCCCCCATCGGCGTCCTCCCGCACGGCGTCCTCCCCAGCACGGCGTCCTCCCCATCGGCGTCCTCCCCAACGGCGTCCTCCCCATCGGCGTCCTCCCGCACGGCGTCCTCCCCATCGGCGTCCTCCCGCACGGCGTCCTCCCCATCGGCGTCCTCCCCAACGGCGTCCTCCCCATCGGCGTCGACGAGGGCCAACTGATGCGGCCCCACGTCGGTCCTGGGCCGCCGTCACTTCGGTCCTGGGCCGCCGTCACTTCGGTCCTGGGCCGCCGTCACTTCGGTCCTGGGCCGCCGTCACTTCGGTCCACGCGCCGGGCGCTTGCTGGTGCACTCTCGATGGACTTTGCCAGCCCAGCTCGGCCGCGTAGGTGAAGAGAGGGGGTCGCGTGGCCGCGTGGGTCAAGAGAGGGGGTCGCCTGATCGCGTGGGTCAAGAAGCGTCTGACGTCCAGGCGCGGCCGCCCACGTTCCTCACTTCTTGGAGCGGTCGTGCCAGATCTGCGCTGGCTAGGTAGCGATGCTGCGTGCGCATGCCGTTGGACTCGAATGGTCAGTGATGTTTGTTCAGCTACACCAAGGGAGCTCATCCTTTCGGCTATGATAGCCACTTGGTGGAAGTTGTATTTCAAGAGTGCATGCGACCACCATTCTACATGATTTCTGGCTGCATTCATTTTAGTCGGAATCTTTATATGGACACATTTTATGTATAATATAATATTTGCATCGCATGACGAAGATACTGTTCACCAGTAAGACTGGTGCTCTGTCCGGCCCTGTTACTACGAGGTCCCATATTAACTGGCCTGGGTCATAATTACCGGGGTAGATTTAACTTCGAATGACAGCCGCGTGGGAACTGATATTGCTAACAAAGTATTTACCTAAAAGTTCCGTTTCAAAATACGTTCTTAAATGACCAACTTAGCGGCTTATGAGTCAGAAGTGTGGTTTCAAGTGTTTTGAGTTACTATATGTTTGGCAATCTTCCTTTGGATTCGCGTGCCATGCCATACACAGCGTAATTAAATTAAAACGAGCCGAAACTGCTGGAGCACTTGAGCAGTATTTGAGTGCTGAGCAGATCTGCGGCGCAATGTCTGACCGATCCGCGACAACAGCCGACCTGGCCTGCTTCACGAGGCTAGAACACCGGAGAAGTACGAATGCACGGCACATTTGTCGTACGTTCGTAGATTCCAGCTTTACAGACGATCCTACCTAAAAATGTACGCAATCAAGATGTGTCAGCGAGGTTTTCGGATATTGGTAGAAAATACCCCGAAATAGATCGCTAGCATTTGAAGACCGCGGGCTGTTTCTTTTCAGTTGTAGTATATTATCAAGGATTGACGAGTAAGATAAACGTAATATACTTATGATGCGCAATAGAAGTAAGATACGTAATATACCTAAGATACTGAATTTACGTCAAATGTATGAGAACTCAATTTCATAGGCATCATCGATACGTATTGAGAGAACAATTTCCGACGTAGCCATGCTCGATTGCAAACTTGAACTGCGTCGGTATTTTGTTGTTGTTGTTTTTAATATTGGTATTTGTACACGACACATCGACTTAAATACAGTGGCTATTCTCCCGCCGTCGCCATAACAGGGAGCGCTTTAAAACCAGGCAAGATATCCATAGGAGGACGTAATAAGGACAACGGACGGTTGGCGGTGAACGGATCAAAGCTACCCAGGTGGATCACGTCAGCCATCACGACACCATGCTCTCCACCATAAGGATGATCATGGTCAGGGTGTAGTTAGGTGGATTAGCAGGTCTGGCTAAGCATAATACGTCATAGCACACAAGGATGAGTCGATGATGGTGGACAAGGTGAAGCTTCGTTCGTTTCGCACATACACAAACTTTCGAGCTACTCCATTGGACTTAGTTTGCGCGTGGCATAGCCATGCTCTCCACATTTTTATTTCTGTCTTCACTAATCAGGTATCTTCATCTGACCATTACAGACCATCACTGAGTATCTACTTATGTAGATCACGCAACACCCGGCCTTCGGTTGCCGATACAGCCGACAAGGTTGTGGAAGTGTTAGCCCCCCCCCCCTCCCCCGCACGTTCCCTTTCTCCGCCCTTGCGATTCAGCTGGGCGGCCGCTGGGCGCGTCCCTGCCGCCACCGTGGCCACGGGCGTCGGGCGAGGTCGGCCGGACGGGGTCGCGGGGCCCGAGTCGCCGGGCCGGCAGAGGGAGCCAGGCGGGAGAGCCGAGCACGGCCGGCCGAGACGGCGGTCGGCGGCTCTTCCATTCGTCGTGTGCGGCCAATGCACTGACTCGTCGAGGACTGCCAGTCAGATTACCAGCTGGCGACAGCACAGCAGCCGGGTGAGACGAGTTGTATAACCAGCTGCGATCGCATACGCTTTTGCGTTGCTTGCGAGTGTGAAACTTCACTGATATTCGCAACACAAGCTCAATGCCGACAAGTCGTATTTGCTGGCGAATTACGACAAACAAAAACGCTGAACATGTTCTCGGAGAACATATACATGATCTCGGTCAATAATTGGCTTTCACAATGTTATTGGAACACCGACACATACTGAATGCAGCATGTTCAACCCTCTGTATGGATTTCCATGACGTCACATACCACAGTGGTTTGCATCAGCCAAAACCAACAATTGTTGCAAAACTACGAAGTTACGATTCGCAGTTTCATAAGCTTCGTGAGACTGGAAAATCTACGGCATGTCCGTTGGCATGTCGCCCACCCATGCTTTCGTTCATTCGTTGTTTTCTTATGAAACGAGACCCATGTTTCCTTCTGTTCCTTAATCTTTTCATGTCGGTAATATTTCGCAGCAGGCGCTATGCGATACGTGTTTACATGCACACGTTGAATGAAAAGCTGGACAATGCCCTCGCCTTCGGTTCGGTTATTATGAAGCTTCTTTACAAAACTCGCGCATTAAACGTAGTCGATAAAGTTGTGCTAATCCAACAATGATCCCACTGCCAATAAGTTCATGTACTGTGGCAGCGTGGTTCTTTCTACTTGACGCGTTCTGAACTGAAATGCACGTTTTGAGCTTAACTGCACATTCTGAATTGAACTGCACATTCTGAATTGAACTGCACATTCTGAATTGAACTGCACATTCTGAATTAAGCTGCACATTCTGAATTGAACTGCACATTCTGAATTGAACCGCACATTCTGAATTGAACTGCCCATTCTGAATTGAACTGCCCATTCTGAATTGAACTGCCCATTCTGAATTGAACTGCCCATTCTGAATTGAACTGCCCATTCTGAATTGAACAGCACATTCTGAATTGAACTGCACATTCTGAATTGAACTGCACATTCTGAATTGAACTGCACATTCTGGATTGAACTGCACATTCTGAATTTAACTGCACATTCTGAATTTAACTGCACATTCAGAATTGAACTGCACATTCTGAATTGAACTGCACATTCTGAATTGAACTGCACATTCTGAATTGAACTGCACATTCTGAATTGAACTGCACATTCTGAATTGAACTGCACATTCTGAATTGAACTGCACAATCTGAATTGAACTGGATATTCTGAATTGAACTGGATATTCTGAATTGAACGGGACATTCTGAACTGAAATGCACGTTCTGAGCTGAACTGCATTTTCTGAACCTAACTGTGTGTGTTCGTCAGCATGTAAGACTGAGTTCCATTTTATTATAAAACATGCGTTCTCAAACTAACCGAGCATTACGCATTAACGCATCCACTGCATGGTGTCACGTCCACGGATTTTAGGAACCAAGACCAACAGAACCAGTAACCAGTAACCAAGACCAACGGAACCAGAATAATAGGCGCGTCCTTTTTTTACTACACCATGTCTTACAACTCGTCACGTCACTTGCCGCCCCGGCATCTGCCACATTAACTAGACAGTGTTGTACAACTCAAGTCACATGCTACCCCCGACATCTGTCACATTGACTAGACCGTGTTGTACAACTCATCACGTCACGTGCTGCCTACGTCATCCTTCAGCTGTGGTCTGGGCGGCTCGGCCTGCGATAGGAAGGACGGCAGCTGTTGATCGGTCTGAACCATTAGGCGGTTTTACAGCGGCAATTTGCTCTACTGTCTAGTCGCTTTTGATCCTTCCAAGTCATTCCTGGCTGCAACTAATACATTCCAGACATAAACTAAAAAGTACATCGGAGAACATTTTATGTTAATAAGAATTTGTTTCAATCAATTTTCTCAGCTTTTTCATCGACAAAAATTGTTGCTTGGTGGTGGAAATAAAACGATTTTAGAAGGATTGTCTTTAGTATACTTTTCCTTACACCATTTTTTATTCCGAAACCCACATCCCAATAGACGGCAAGTAACAAATCAGCCAATGTACGAGCGACCTACTCGTGGGGTGTGTTGTGAACATTTATTAGTTGTGCGGTGTGAGCATGTCTGGAGTATCAGGTATGGATTTATAAACTTGGTTGACATCGATTAAGTATACTTTTGCTATCATTTTCTCTACCGTTGCTCAGGAAGTTGGCTTATAACTTGCTTGGAGGACCTAAAAAAGTGGGCTGATCAATGGCAGATGTCTCAACTATGACAAGTGTAAGGTTATGCATCTGGGGTCTGGAGGTGAGACTTTCAGCTATACAATGGGAGGGAGGGAACTGAATGTCATTGAAGAGGAAAGGGACTTAGGTGTGTTGGTTTCCAAAGACCTTAAAGCAGAAAAACAATGTATCTCAGCTAGGAACAGGGCACTCAGAATGATGGGACTCATTAATAGAAGTGTAATATATAACAGCAAGGAAGTCATGAAAAAAAACTTAGCATATGTGCGATCCCACTTGGAATATTCTGTACAAGCATGGAGCCCCTACCTATAAAAATATATAGAAATGTTAGAAAGAGTGCAGCGCAAAGCAACTAGACTCATCAGTGGAATAGGTAACCTAGAATATGGAGAAAGGCTTGTGGCATTAGATACGTACTCACTCAAGTATAGGAGATTAATGGGGGACATGATTGAAATGTACAAAATTGTTAAAGGACTATATCAGGTCAATTTTAATGGCGCTCTTCAGTTTAGAGTATCACATAGGGGTCATCAATTCAGGTTAGACAAGTTGAGATGTAGGACAATTAAGCGACAACAGGTCTTCAGTCAAAGGGTTGTTGATCAATGGAATGGGCTGCCTGCTGATGTTGTGGGGAGTTCCTCATTGAATGTATTTAAAAGTAGGGTGGACAAATTTTTTAGACAGGAAAATCTTGTTTTTGAGTTCTAATTTGTGATGAATGGGGTGAGATTTATGCTAAGTATGTGTCCACGGCACAGGCCCCTTTAAGCAGGCATGGATGCAGTTTGAAAATTATTGGTAAGACATTCAATCCACATGTGTTAAGAGGGATCAGGGGAATAGGACTGGATAGCTAGGGTAGATAGGCATTGATAGGTGTGTGGAATATTGGTGGATGGTCTCTTCAGGATGTGGTGATGGTTGGAGTGGGTCTTTTTGACCAGGCTTATGGTATCTTCAATTTACAGACTTAACTGGATGGGCCCTTGGGTCTCTTATTAAGTCTAAACGCTTTATACATTTATATAGGGTGTACCTAGCAGTGGATTCAGCACCTTCCCTTCGGGATGTGGTACTGATGAGATTGGCACAATGGGTATGATTGGAGGAGTTTGTAGTTGTTGAGTGTGTTATGCAACATCAGGTGAATGGTGCTAGATAGGCTGGGATATATAGCTCCCTAGGAACTTGAGATAAGGGATTGATTTGGGTGAGAGTATGTACATTTATAGTATCTTTTCTAGATAGGCTTAACCCAGATGGGCCACTGTGGCTCTTATTAAGCCTTAACACTTTATGACTTTATGACTAACTGCATCCTCCGCTAATTTAACCATAGCGCCAATTTGTCATCTGGCAGTCATTCGTCGGCTGCCAGATACCGTAGAGTTGAGTGCATTCTACACGTAAATCAAAAAGCGTATTGCAATTTGCTGATGTTAGTACGTTTAATTCTACTTATTTCAGCAGCGTCAATAGTAAAAACTATTTCGTTATTAAAACTGATACGAGAATTAGACGTGGTGGTCGCTTTTAAATTATGCAAATCATTATGCCAGGTCTTCTCCCTCTATCTTGTTCCCGAGACCACGTGACCTGGGAGCAAAAAGCCGCTGTAAAACCAGCTATTGTCAATCTGAACGGGTCAGTCTGATCAGTCTGATCAGTCTGGTCAGTCTGGTCAGTCTAGTCAGATCTGGTCTGGTCAAATGAAATCAGTCTGTTCAGTGCAGTGTTGGAAATACCCGGATATTTTGGACGCCCTCTCCAGAGACAGCTAGTGTGCGCATAAGCCCTTCTTTCACGTTGCGATCAAGGTCGACCGAACTGCCTTGACCGGTCGCCGCTCGGCTCCCTGCCACGTGAACGAGCAGGTCGGTCGGGTGGTAGCCTGCAAGAATGGACTATGAGACGACTTTTGTTCTCCGGAGTTTACGTACAGAAGTATCCAGTATTCTCGTCTCTGGTTCAGTGGGATCAGTCTGTTTAGTCAGATCAGTCTGGTGATCTCAATATTTAATGAGGTCAATTCGGTCAGATCAGTCTGGTCAGATCAGTCTGATCAGATCTGTCTCGTAGGATCAGTCTGTTCGGTCGGATCAGTCTGGTTAGTTCAGTATTTAATCAGATCAGTCTGGTGAGATCAGTGTTCGATCAGATCAGTCTGGTGAGATAGTCTGTCCAGTCAGAGCAGTCTGGTGAGATAGTCTGTCCAGTCAGATCAGTCTGGTCAGATCAGTGTTTGATCAGATCAGTCTGGTGAGATAGTCTGTCCAGTCAGAGCAGTCTGGTCAGATCAGTATTTTATCAGATCAGTCTGGTGAGATAGTCTGTCCAGTCAGATCAGTCTGGTCAGATCAGTCTGAACCATTGTCGTTATGACCGCCCTCAGCAGTCTCCTGCGCCAGTGATCCCGGTCGGCCGGTGTGTGGCGTGAGCAGTACGTAATGAACATCACACCGAAGAGAACACCCAGAGCCGAGTGAGAGGTGGTGTTGAGCTCAGAGAACACCCAGAGCCGAGTGAGAGGTGGTGTTGAGCTCAGAGAACACCCAGAGCCGAGTGAGAGGTGGTGTTGAGCTCGGGGGCCGCAACGTGAACATCATTTGCGCAGCACGTGCGAAGGCAGTGTGTTTTGCAAGCGAAGGCTGAACAAGCGCACATGTACGTTAAGGGAAGCCTGATGTCAAAGTGTCGAGTTCCCTGGCGAGTGGCAGCTGGTAGCACGTACAAGTTGAGTTTCTGAAGACCGGCGACGTGTGGGGAAGAGATCGTTTTCAAAGTGTTGAGACGGCTTTGTTAAAGGTTAGTCTACTTGGGTCATCACCAGCGTGATTGTGTGGCGGGGGAGCGGCCCTGGGGAAATTTGGCTAATCTTGTCGGGGCGTCGACACGCGGCCTGCTCTCGAAAAGCGCCGTGGGATCTGTGACGTGCGGACAAGGATGATGATGCCCACACCGTCCAGCACGCCGACGACCGCTTGCTAGACAGCTTAGTCCATCAGGAGGTGTGCTCATGCATGGCTGTGTATGGGGTTTGTTCGGCAAGTGCACAACGACCCATCAGCGTCCGATGGTATGTACCGCTAGGTGGTCCGATGGTATGTACCGCTAGGTGGTCCGATGGTATGTACCGCTAGGTGGTCCGATGGTATGTACCGCTAGGTGGTCCGATGGTATGTACCGCTAGGTGGTCCGATGGTATGTACCGCTAGGTGGTCCGATGGTATGTACCGCTAGGTGGTCCGATGGTATGTACCGCTAGGTGGTCCGATGGTATGTACCGCTAGGTGGTCCGATGGTATGTACCGCTAGGTGGTCATATACTCTATAAATAGCACAGATATTGGCTTAAATGTAGTTATATGCAAATATGCAGTTTCAAATATAGATGCAATGGAGCTTGACTGTAATTGTACTGACAGGCGAGTTCCATATGTCACCGGCACACAGCTGGGTCGATGTCTGTACGACGCACTGAACTACAAAATGTGGCATACCTACATATGTACGGTCTTTCGACGGGGTTAATATTCGGCCTCTGGTCGGCAGCTCTAGTGCTACGATATGCGATATGAAGCGATGCGAATGTGCTGGGTTCGTGTTCCAGTATGTAATATCTGGCTGGGATTTTGGCGCGCGGATGCTGCGAGTAGAAGGCTCGTGTCCAAGCCGAAAGGTTGTGAGTTCAAGTCCCACCTGTCGCGCTGCTCTTCGCCCGCGACTGACTGACGTGAGAGGCTAGCGACCGCAGCGGACGGCTCGTCGTAAACGAAACGAATAACGAAACCAGTGCCGAGGAATGCTATTTTCCACAGTGTGTGTTCAGAGGACCACAAAAATCATCTGTCCTTCTGTCACACAAATCAGCATGTCCTTCCCTCAGGCAGGTACAGTACAGTACGACTTAAACCTTTCTTGACATGTGCACCTTTTGTCACTTGCTACATATACGGTCATGCATCTTGCCCAGCCATGTGGGTACGTTGCCAGCTTTACACCACTATTGGTAAGATTGCATTGGAAAATAGTTCAAATTCATATTCTCTCTAAAGGAAAAAGAAAGAAAACAAACTTAGGTGTCAGAGATTTCGTTTTATGGACTTTATTAGCGATGGTGGGAATCAGTGAATATGAATAGCAACTCGGAAATTCTGGGTGACGGTGTTCCATTTTCCAGCGCTTCAGACTGCGGAGGCATACGTCATCGAGTGACGTACCGTGACGTCACCGCACTGTTTCCTATTCAGCTTCACGTGCTGCTCTGAATTTGGTTCAGCCGGCGAATATAATTAGGCAATGCGTGTTCGCACCCGAATGAGGACGTAATGGCTATACAAGCGCCCGCCTAAAGCTGTTGAAGACGTCCCGCAATTTGCATGGCTACAACTGTTGATTGCGCAATGCTAAAGCAGCTTAAGAGAAGCCACTTGAACCCATCGTAAGCGCTTTTCGAGTATTGGAACTTCGGTAAGTGGTGATATCGCACCACTTCCCACCACCTTCGAGCACGCTCAGGATTACATGCCGCCGAAGGTGGTGATATCGCACCACTTCCCACCACCTTCGAGCACGCTCAGGATTACATGCCGCCGAAGGTGGTGATATCGCACCACTTCCCACCACCTTCGAGCACGCTCAGGATTACATGCCGCCGAAGGTGGTGATATCGCACCACTTCCCACCACCTTCGAGCACGCTCAGGATTACATGCCGCGGAAGGTGGTGATATCGCACCACTTGCCACCACCTTCGAGCACGCTCAGGATGACATGCCGCCGAAGGTGGTGATATCGCACCACTTCCCAACACCTTCGAGCACGCTCAGGATGACATGCCGCCGAAGGTGGTGATATCGCACCACTTCCCACCACCTTCGAGCACGCTCAGGATTACATGCCGCGGAAGGTGGGATATCGCACCACTTGCCACCACCTTCGAGCACGCTCAGGATTACATGCCGCGGAAGGTGGTGATATCGCACCACTTGCCACCACCTTCGAGACGCTCAGGATGACATGCCGCCGAAGGTGGTGATATCGCACCACTTCCCACCACCTTCGAGACGCTCAGGATGACATGCCGCCGAAGGTGGTGATATCGCACCACTTCCCACCACCTTCGAGCACGCTCAGGATTACATGCCGCCGAAGGTGGTGATATCGCACCACTTCCCACCACCTTCGAGACGCTCAGGATTACATGCCGCGGAAGTTCTGCACGTGCTGAAGCTCGATGATGTTCATCAGCCAAAGTTTTGTATGTCTATATATTGCTGACTTTGTATTGATTTTCGAGTCACAGCGAATGCGAACTAGTTGGTGCGTTCAGCGTGAGTGAACTTGGTGTAATTGTGTGCGGCTCTTTCACATCTTGTGGTGCAGCTCACCATAATACCTCGATAAACTATCTCAGCTCAGAAAATTATGGACATGCCGTGCACAATTGAAACTGCCAAGTACGGGAATAATTCGCTAAAATGTGAAAACACTTGTCTATCGCAGCCAATATGGTCGCGCTATAACTACCGTGTTGCACACACCCAAAGTAAATTATGTTGATTCGGACCGTTCGCATTATTAGCCTCCCTGAACAGGGTGAAGTTCCGCCAATACATCATGTCTACTATTCGGAAATTGTTATTTTGCGTTACATTTAATTCCCGAACTAGCTGAAGTTCCAGCTCACGCGTCGTCTAATTCCCAGGCACGCTTGCCATTTGTTCACTTCAATGAATGACTCCAGGTAGTAACAGTCGATGGTCGAACCTTCTCCAGCCGCCCTTAATTCGGTTCGACTTTTAGTCGCCTCCTACCTTCATTAATTCTGGCGTCGGTTAATGCATGGGCGCCTTGCGTGATGGAGATCGCTCTTGCCCTCCTTCCGATCGGTCTATTTCTATTAGACGCCGCTGCGTGTGTCATAATGGCGGCTAATTTCAGACGAGCGATGACTATTGGGCATGCTAGGTGGCGTAGCCCTGTGATAAACAGTCTTGGGCTAGTGACCCTTCCGTTTTGCATGCGAAACGTCTCTGCTTCTTAACTGAATGCGTGTCCATTGTTCTTGAACTTGGTAAATATATAAAATATGTAACACCATAAGCAATCCTTGATGTCTGTTCAGCGAGGTGAATAGAGTTATGTTTGGCTGGTATACAAATTAATATTTGTCAATAATTATCATGTACGCGTTGTTCCATTTTTTTTTGGTCGTGGAGGGATTTGTGGCCAAACTTTCTTCTTCACGGGTATAAAAAGTAATTTGAATATTAAGTTCTTCCTGTTGTCATTGTTCAGCAAATTCTTCAAAAGTCTGATATTAGGATAATAAACAAGGAAAAGGAAAACAAAGATAATTGATCAATTAAACTTGTCACTTTGGCGGATATCTCTTCAAATGCATCACCTTAGCCTCGTAATGTGCCTGGCCACAGAGAGTAGGCGACAACACGTACATTTCCTTGCAAAGCTTGATAAAGCTTTCTCCTGAATGGAGGTGTGCGTAGCAGTGCAGGGATCAAAACAAACATAAAGAACTAATCTATGAATATTAATATATAGGGACTGATATTACAATGTCAACTGTATTTAATGTTGACTACATTGTCACGACGCAGCTGTATCCCTCCCATCGGTGGGTTTGTCTTGTGCGTTTGAGTGCGCCAACAATCCCACCTCGGATAGCAAGCTGGTGTGGCACGGAATCCATACACTGATTACCTGATGCTTCTCTAATTATCTGACGAACAGCCGACGGCGCATAAGGACTGGACAATCAGTGCTGAGTACAAACGGGTGTACGACAGGGGAGCGTCACGGTGCCGAATCTGTCTTCACTGTGTGCCGATAACCTCGTGTCCCATATTGATTGCAGAATTGTTAGCTACGCCAACTATACCCAGATTGTGGTCCTAAACAAGCTCGGTGACTTTGCTTCCTAACAAAAAACCTAGCCGTTGACAGGAATGCAAATCGGACCTGATCCCACCACGTCGGTGAAATTGCCAAAGCAAAATGCAGCACAGTTGTTCCCTCTCGCAGGGCACGGTCCGTCACTTCCAATCATGTGCTTGCAAAACCAGCGCGGACATTAGTTCTGCGACATACATCGTACTGTGCACCGGTCTGTGCGCCGGTCTCGGTGCAAACCAAACGGAAGATTGCAAAAATGAATACACCGGGCAGCTCGCATTGCAACCAAAACGCCACCCAGAAATCGTACCACTCTCATTGCCAAGCGGCTTGGCTGAAGTATTGCAAATTGCTTCATTTGTTATACTGCTGCCGTGCCAGTCCGTCACGCCGTGTTCCCGTCATCAGCGCCTGTTGCACGTGCTTCACTGCTCAAGCTGAGGTCTGACGTGACCGACGGAACACGAGTGGAGCCCGACACACTCGAACTGTCGACAGTCGGGGCAGAGCTGGGAGCACGTTCAGTTCAGCGCCGAGCCTGCACTGTGTGGATACTATCAAAAATGCTGTCGAAGTCAATGTTGAAGTCAAAATTTCCTTTTCGACGATGATACGCCGATTCCATTCGATGAGTATGGTTATCACTGTGGTCGCTTGTTGCTTACCTGTACGTGTATTATGTGCCGGCGCCTACGCCCTATTATATGACCATTGCAGTCGATGCGCCCTTCAAACCGAAATAACTAACTAACCGACGCCCTATCACTAGACATCCGTGTCACTGGCACATGTGGGCTACAGGTATGCCATGTGTGGGCTACAGGTATGCCATGTGTGGGCTACAGGTATGCCATGTGTGGGCTACAGGTATGCCATGTGTGGGCTACAGGTATGCCATGTGTGGGCTACAGGTATGCCATGTGTGGGCTACATGTATGCCATGTGTGGGCTACAGGTATGCCATATGTGGGATACAGGTATGCCATGTGTGGGCTACAGGTATGCCATGTGTGGGCTACAGGTATGCCATGTGTGGGCTGCATATACGTGTGTGTTCCCCATATCACGTGTGTTCCCCATACCACGTGTGTGTTCCCCATACCACATGTATTCCCCATACCATGTGTGTTCCCCATACCACGTGTGTGTTCCCCATACCACGTGTGTTCCCCATACCACGTGTGTGTTCCCCATACCACGTGTGTGTTCCCCATACCACGTGTAGGTTACCTACCTAGGTAGCCTACCACGTGTAGGCTACCTATGCTGAACGATTGTCCTCAGCTAAATTTTCGGACAACAATTTTACAAACGAAATCAAGCCAAACCGACATTAGGCTTGCCATCATCACTAGCAAATCTATATTGTTGTTCGCTTAGCTGGTACCTTTACCATTGCACTTAAGTCATGTAGGCTCCATCCCTGGCATAACACGTGGATGAAACTGTTCTTATTCGACTCTTCGTCAGACAATGCCACGTAATAAACTTGCGGTCAGAAGTTCCCGTTCAGCACCACGAGTACATCCAATATCAAAGGGTTAAATGAACTGATCCGATAAATTCAACATCATTAACTTACCACTTCCGCTTTGCCTGCAGTGAGGATTAGCACTGTACGTTGACTAAAATGTTCCTAGTCTGCCTCATTCACCAGAAAGGTAGTGTTTGGAAAGCGTGTCATCCGAAAGTCTTTATTCGGTGACATAAGCAACTCGATAACACCAATAGGCGGACGTAAATCTATCCGTGACCTGATGCAATCAACTTATGATTCTCAAGCTACTAATCGCTCCCTCTTTACAATAATAATCAGCATAATACCGTGTATAAATGTGCAACGCCTTCGCCATGCACCGTAAAGCGAGGGTCAACACTTTTCAATGTTGTCTCAGCCGGTGAAAGAAGCTCCTGCAGCTTCGTTTTTGATAGGTAGCCTTTGCATCCGCAATGGTATTGCTCGTGATTGAAACCAATGATGTTCGCGCTTAAGGGTGGCTTTAGTGAAATGCATTTAACCCCAGAATTGAATTGAATTCGACCGAATTGTCTGACTTCGCGCAGAACTGGTAAAGTGTATGCATGGCAAATGCTAATACAACCAAGCATGCAGTTCAAGTGCGTTCCACGCGATCAAACCGATCAAAGTACCGCAAACTAATGTATGGCGCGGCAGCGGCGTGCACCAGCAGTCAGACGTCCGATGCTGCGCAGTTCGTCAGACTCCACATGGCGTACCGCCGCTCAAGAACTATTCGTGGACATGTGCCTAACGTGCAGCTGGCGTAGGTAATCATTAACGTTATTATAATTATTATAATTATCAAGTGTCCTTGTGAAGACATTGTGCGGAGGGGTGCCTCTAATTCATGTCGATGTACATCAACATGCTTACCCTCGCTCTCGCATGGTAATTTGCAAATTTTTCCACCAAATGGAGAGGGAGGGGGAGAACTGCAACTACCCTGGCGTTTCAAAATGGAAATTGCTGGTTTTATTAAACACACAAACCAACGTCTTACACGTGATGACATCTCGCGATTGAAATAAGATGTATATGCTTTTTCATTTGCGAAAAAAATTAGTCCGAATTCTTACTGGCTGTGTGAACCAGGGTCCTATTGTTAAGCAGAGCTTGTTGCGCGAACCCTGGCCTCGCCATCCGATCCATGAGTTCCCGTTAAACGGCACAATGTTGACGGAGTTTATCGCGCCGTTATTGCGCCGGCATGGCCGCCCTGGTAGCTCCTCGCCGGCACAGCCGCCCTGGTAGCTCCTCGCCGGCACGGCCGCCCTGGTAGCTCCTCGCCGGCACGGCCGTCCTGGTAGCTCTTCGCCGGCACGGCCGCCCTGGTAGCTCCTCGCCGGCACAGCCGCCCTGGTAGCTCCTCGCCGGCACGGCCGCCCTGGTAGCTCTTCGCCGGCACGGCCGCCCTGGTAGCTCCTCGCCGGCACGGCCGCCCTGGTAGCTCCTCGCCGGCACGGCCGTCCTGGTAGCTCCTCGCCGGCACGGCCGTCCTGGTAGCTCCTCGCCGGCACGGCCGCCCTGGTAGCTCCTCGCCGGCCTTATCGGGGCAGTTGCCAACTGACCATCCCAGCCGGGGGCTAAATGCGAGCGCGTCAAGAGCCCTGTCTTGCCAGGACAGGGGGATCAGTACAAGCCAGCGCTCTAACCAACGAAGCTATCGGAGCTGCAAAGCTACTTTGGGTTACAGTTTGACCTCCGAGATCAGGTATATGGTCAGTTTTTTCGTCCCCGAAATCAGAACTGGTCACACTAGCCGTTCTCGGTGTCGGGGCAGTATCCAATATAAGTGTGAAATGTTCATCAGTATCCTGATATACTAACCACGTGCCATATGGCACATTTAGACCTGCAGGTCGAGGGTCAAATGCAGTCCGTAAGCGTCCGACGTAATGCCCGAATAGCAAATGTGCACCAACTTCAACTTCAACAACACATTTACACCCAGAGTGATTCAAACGCCGGCAAAAGGTCATCTGAGGCCAAGCTAGATAGTTGCCCTCAAACGACCTTGGAAAGGTTACTAACATACACAACCATATCCTGTGAGTATTCTATCGCCATATCACGTCCACCATTTGGCATCCGGGCTCAAGAAGTGAGATTAATTGCCGATAATTCGCGACTTCGGCGAAAAGATGGGCCGGCTTCTTCTTACGGCGTCATAACTCAATGTCCTGATACATTTTCAACTTTGTTATGCTGTGGAGTCGGCAAACAACGCTCCATCAGCTACACCAAGGGACGGCGCTCTGGCTGATTGGGGTCGCGGTGGGGAGTTGGACTCGTGATTGCGAGATTGTGGGTTCGAATTTCGCTACCGGCGTGATCGCTGAATCCACTGGCGACCAGCCGGCGTCAGAGGATGGCGACGCTGTGCTCGCTCGCGCTCATCGTGTTCAGGGAATAATTGCACCGTTGCTTGATATGCTCATGATATTAGTTGATGGGGCCAAAGGCATAAGAGCGCCATGAATATTAAAGAGATCGAGGTCATTTTACATTCCATTGCTTCCACGCAACGCCATGTTATGGGATTAGTGGTTACGATCCTTGAGGATTGGGGAGCGGGGGAGGGGATGTCGTGTACACTCTGTTCCCAGGCACATGGTTGGCGTGTACAGCAGATCAGCTGTAGTACCTGAGAAGCATGGTTATAATTTGGAGGGCCATTACTTACGGCTACGGTTAAAGGCACGATCGTGGAAGGACATAGTCGTCTGACTTGCAGGAACATGGATTTGACTTCCTCGATAAAAATGTCCACCGACTCGCGTGACTAATTCCACTGCATGCCTATCAACACACTATGATGAAAATGTTTGAGCCAACTGCCGGCACAGCAGTCGATCCATTCAAGTGGAGCCGGGCAGCGACTCGTCCAGCTGTCGATCAGCTGTGTTGTGCTGACTTCACCCCCCCCCCCGCCCGGTGTAATTAAGTCGTGTCCAGCTGCCGACAGGGCTGTTGCAGTGATGCGATGGTGGCTGGTGTTTCAGACGCGCCGGCGTGCAAATCGAACCAGCATCGTCAGTACCACGTGGCCAAGTACGAGCAGGTGACGATCCCCTGCCAGGTGGAGTCCAACCCTCCGGACGTGGTGTTCCGGTGGCGGCTCAACAACAGCAGAGAAGTTGTCGACATCAGTGCCGACAGGTATACATTTTATGTTTATCTTTTTAGTTCTCTTTGTCTTCCTCTTCTTTTCTTTCTCCATGCATCTTATTTCTTCGTACCGTTTGTGCCTCTGGGACAATCTGGCGGTAGAAAGTTCGGTAAAATGAAATTAAAATGAGGAAATGTATCTGTGCCTGGAGTCGACCTTCAGTTCTGTAGTCACTTGCTGGGTTCAGATTCTTAACGATAAAAAAACGGAGAAGTCGCCGAGCAGTACTGCTATGAAGTAGAAGCATTATTAATTATCTTACAACAACACCGATTAACATTCCAACATTATTTGCGAACTATTTGCACGATATTCTTGAAAGTCACAGCTATGTTGGATTTATGTTCATGCCCAAGTGGAACCCGAGTTGCCCAAATTTGAGTCCATGTCAAAGCTTGTATTGCACTGGAACAAAAGAAACAGGAATATATATTGCACATTTCAAAGCAGCACATCTCGCAGTTCTTTTTCACTCTAGTCTATCCACCGCTTTGTCGTGTACCTTATCCATTAAGTTCAAAGTCATTGTATTACGCCACTCCGTATGTTGGCCTTTCGGATGGATGATTTTAGTGCGCACCGGGGTATACTGTACACTTTATTTGCGCGCACCGGGCGTGCTAGACACTGCATTTGTGCCCACTGAGCTGCACTGGACACGGCAATCGCCCTCCAGCTCTTGGCTTTATAGTATTGTCCTCCTTTAGCAATCATTACACTCTGCTTGGCAACACCTTCTTGAAAGCTGGAGCTCCGTCTGCAATGACGATTTGCAGCGAAATTAAGCTGTGGTAATTGCATGGCAACTGATTTGTGTAATCGTCTTGAGCTTTTTGAGTTGTTAATGGCCACCAACCTGCACTGGCGGATCCAGGGAGGGGCCATTCCGGCCATGCCCCCCCCAAGCGCTTAAAATGGGGGGGGGGGGGGGCAGTGTCTTTTCCCCCCCCCAAAAAAAAAACCAACAGAAGTCAACTAAATTAAAATGCAGTAACCTTTGCCGATGTTAAAAAATAGCGTCTCGATGAAAGAATCTCCAATTTTAAAGGATTTTTTTTTAATTAAAAATAATTGTTTGGAAGCCAGTAGGATAGCATAGTAGATACTGACACACATCGAGGGTTCCATGCTGCTCAAGTTCTGCTTACAGCAAGAGTTGACAACATCGGATCCGCCAATGTGTACACGTGCACGTACGTTGACGTGGAACAAGACGTTGAACGTGAACGTGAACGTTTTGGTAAACAAGAACAAAAATCCGGTAATATAGAAACGGTGGAGGTAGGCTGGGGCCCCTACACCGAAATTATGTTGTCAATTATTATTATTATTGTTTTTTTTTTTTAATGGGCCCCTTTGCCAAATAGTGGTCGAAATCTAGTGCTTTTAACCAAAAATAGTGGGAGAATGGGCACCCTCCAAATCCGTTCGACCCCTCCCCTGATGCAATTCCTCGGGACGCCACTGGCGGAGGGGGAGGGGAGTGAGCTGACGCCGAAAACCGAAAGTTGCCCCTCCCCCCAACCGGTGGGCTAGATCCGCCAGTGCCAACCTGTGACAATGAAACAGGGTGAACCGAATATATACAAAAACATAGACTAGCAATGGAATAAACACATTGATCTCAACAAAACAGGAACAGTACATAGCTTGGATTAGCACACTTCAGTTTCAGTGGCATGACATGGCACCGCAATGTCTTCTCACTAAAAGATCCTCAACACTTGCATCACGTGCATCGAAAAACAGCCCATGCGCCAAGGCCAAACACCAGGTAGAACGCTCCGCTTCCCAAAAAGGGAGACGCTTGAGAGGACCAACAATTCTATAAACTTGAGCCGACCAATCAGCGTTTGACGACCTCCGCCGATCGTGCCAACAGTAAAGGCTGTAGGGAAAAATTTGTGGTAGCTATTATTCATATGTTATTCCATTTTTTTCGTGCTAATTTTCTACAAAGACAATCTTGCTACTTTAATCTTGATCATAAATACTACTTTATCACAATGTCACCGCTGACGGGGAAACAAATTTGGTATTTGTGTGAATGTCACCGGTTTCGCCGCACTAAAGACAAAATGTGTTTGTTTACCATTGTCACGACCGACGGAGGTCGTCAAACGCTGATTGGTCGGCTCAAGCGTCTCCCTTTTTTATTGGACTACAATGTTGGAGCGCACCCCCCTGCCATGCGCTTTCAGTAGGCGTTACAACCAAGGCCCTTAACATCATATACAACCTTCGGCGATTTGAGCCTTCCGTGACGTCACATGTTTTCAACGGCCGAAGTCTGCAATGGCCGCAATGCATTTCAGGGGGAGCTTATCATGTTGTCGCTTTAAAATAGAGAGAATCATAAACGAAGCCCATATAATAGAACACATCATTATCTATGAAAAGCCTCACTTCCGTTTTTACCTAAAACCTACCGTTCACCCACTATATGAGCCGAACCAGGTCATCAGGCCACGCAGGTTTGGCGTCCAACTGGCATTCCTTGCATGGTTTTTTCCACTGAGGAACGTTAATAATGAGTGAATGTGGGGTGGAACTTTCGGAAAGTCAAAGGAAGGATATTAAGACAGATTGTGTCGCTGGGTCAACTGATGGCCTCGCAGGTCACCTAAGAGGAGGCGCTAAATGACCGAACCGAGTCGATGCGCCCTACAACTCAAATAACCAACCAAACCAACCAACGACTATGTCGATGCAATCTGTTGCTTGCAAGGATGCCGCGTGGACGGTAGAAGCGATGACATATTTAAATGAATGGTGGAATTGTGGGAAAATTGTCATTTAGCAGCAGGCATTGTTTAGGCAGATGTGTGCCATGCAGATGCTCACGCATGCATTTATTTCTGGGAGGGTTAAGTCCTGAAGATTGGACTCGGCCGATATGAGTCCGTGGTGCAGAGGTGCACCAGTGGTGCAGAGGTGCACCAGTGGTGCAGAGGTCGGTGGCACTCCCTGACTTGCATCCAACTAACCGTTTTCAACTCATTTTCAACTGTATCACGTTGCATTGCATATTGAAAACGGCGTACTCTAATCCGGGTCGACCAGCTGTATGCAGTTGCGGGGAGCCCTGAAGCGCTTCTTTTGTGTGCACTGCAGATGAGCAGATGAGCGTGGCTGGGAGTTCGCTCCAGAGGCAGCCGCCTACTGTCGCCATTCCAGCGGCTGCCCTTCCCGTTCATATCCCACTCGGAGAAAGCAGCCGCCCGCGACTACCCGCTGCTCAGCTGCCTCTGCAGCTGTTTCAGCTACCGCATTGTTGGGGGGCTTCCAACGGTAGCTCAATCGACACACACACACACACACACACACACACACGGAAGATGTCGCAGGACAAAGGACCGCAGGTCCAACCCCCGTGAGAAGACCGCATGTCAAACGACCCTCCCCCTAGAAAGCCTCAGGCCAACGATCCCCTCCCTCCCCCAGAGCGCCGGCCCACCCGTACCGATAGCTCAGGTGGTCAGAGCGCCCGCCTACCCGCACTGGCCTCTCCGATCATGGCCAGACAGGGCTCGCGTCGGCACATGCGCTCGCGTTCAGCCCCCGGCTGAGGTCAGTTGGACCCCGCCTTACTGGGTCCAACTGACCCGGTAAGGCGGGGACGCGACAACCAACCTACTGTGTCGGTGCACTTGCGGTCCGTTGAGCTCTATTTCAATCCTGCCATTTCATTTAACTTTTCAGAAAAGGTGGTGGAGTCAGGATACAGGCATGAGGCAACACGCTCTTCTTATCAAAGGACTCTGTGGAATCAAGCCACCGCGGCGAGCCCTCTGAATGCTAAAATAAAAAAGGCATGTAATATACATAGTTTTTTTGTTTTGTTCGGTGGTAACGCTGTTATCCACTAGCAATATCACCAGCTGATTTTACTAGGTCAACCACCGTCAGTCAGGGAGTCAGACGTGGCTTGTTTCAATAGTTTCCTGTTTGTTTTGCATCAGCTCGAGTACAGGAACAGGCTTGGCACACACAGGCTGTGCAAAGGGATCAAGGGATCAAGGGATCAAGCAATACTTACACCAAGGTTTATGCTCACATTTGCGCTTCTGCATGTATTTGCGACTCTCGCGGATGCATTGTGAAAGTTGTCTCCTGACCAAGCTTCCCTTGCCACTGGTAGTGAAATCTACGTGGCAAATTTGATTAATTGTTGCTTATTTGTTGCCAGTTACGTTAGAGTCCCAGT
This sequence comes from Ashinkailepas kermadecensis, assembly GCA_034440615.1. NCBI lineage: Eukaryota > Metazoa > Arthropoda > Thecostraca > Neolepadidae > Ashinkailepas > Ashinkailepas kermadecensis. Next base: position 237,622 of record JAOTOM010004386.1, on the reverse strand, counting down.
AATCCGCGTCAACTGACTTGACCTTTAGCAGCAGATATCCCGACTGATTGCTCGTGGTGGCATTATTGAAGTTTATCCGAGAAGCTGAAATCAAATCTTGTTCCAAATGACACGGACGCTATCATGGACGCAACTTAACTCAAACATATTGGATGCTGACAGCGAACCGAACTTATTGGATGACCTCGACCTTATTGGATGACCTCGCCCCACTGTATCAAGCCGATTTGATTAGCAATTAGTCAAAATTACTAGGAGATGCACTGACGCCGACCTTGATGTGATGTCACTGTTCGTGTGAGACCAAGTGATCTTATGTGATCCGTTTGGCTTTGGGGACATCTCGCAGTACTCGTTGAGCTTAGGTCCAAGATTTACACCCGTAGCCCAAATTCATCCACGATTCCTACCTAATAAGACGCCAATGAGCGTTTCATTATCTTTTCACTACCATTTAGTTAGATTTTGCTTCAGTGGGTAGTGTTAGCTGGGCCAGACCAGTCCAACTGGAGGGTGACCTGACCGCAGGTCATGGGTTGTGTTAGCTGGGCCAGACCAGTCCAACTGGAGGTGACCTGACCGCAGGTCATGGGTTGCTTAGGGTGCGATGCGTCTGGCGTTGCGTCTGACGTTGCGATGGGTCGGGCAAGCTTAGTTGTTGCATTGAAATGCTTGATGTCAATTAGTATATTCCATTTCCAAATGTTGACGACATATCCCAAACTTACCTATTCCACTGATGAGTCTAGTGGCTTTGCGCTGCACTCTTTCTAACATATCTATATCTTTTTCTAGGTAGGGGCTCCATGCTTGTACATAATATTCCAAGTGGGGTCGCACATATGCTAAGTACAGTTTTTATGCAATAGGTTAGTTAAAACTTCAATAGGTTAGTTAAACAAGACCTTCGAGATCCAAATCAAATGTTTAATATCCCATAAAAGGTTGTGCCCATCAAGATGAATCTGAACATTCTGTTTAACCAGATTTTCTAGTACCTTGCAAACTTTTGAAGTCAAACTGACTGGCCTGTAGTTTCCCACACACTTCATACTTCCCTTTTTGAAAAGTGGTACTACGTTCGCATTTCTCCAACTTTCAGGTACTTCAGAATATTAAATAGACCGCCTGAAAATGATACCCAAGGGAACTGCTAAAGCTTGCACACTCTACTAAGATCCTAGCATATATATCATCTGGTCCAGAAGCTTTATTAGGTTTTATATTCTGCAACTGCTTTTCTACAGCTTCTGTAGTTATTAAGATCCTCCAGCCTATCACCTGTCAAGGCATAACCTTCACTTGTTTCTATTGTGCCAGAATTATCTATAGTAAAGACTGATGAGAATTGCTTGCTTAGGGATTCCACTATATCACAATCATCAACCACTATTTCCCCATCTACCTCCAGTGGTCCTACACTACTCTTTTTTTATTGTGTGTAGGATTAGGAAGCCTTAAATTTGTAGAGCTAAAGAATCTCTTAGCATTACCTGCCGAACATTCGCGAGCTAATCTGATTTCAGCCAATCTTTTAAATGTCCTAACACACCTAACTTTATTTCTAGCTATTTTATATGAATCGAGGTTTACCTCAGAGTTAGCATCTTTTAGTTTCTTGGATGCCTGTCTTATTCACCGGTTTTCCTAAAGACGAAAACGAGGCGACGAATGAACGAGTCTTACAACATGCATACACACATATACTTATAATTATTTTTCACGTTTATTCGGATTGCAAGGGCGTTACATTTCCGCATGCCGTCACATATGGAGGTGAATACACTAATGTCTCGAAATGTACATTTTGCACGAGTGGTTGCTATATATCCGTGAACATTTACATTGATTCGTTCTTGACAGCAGTGTATTTTTTAACGTCATGCCTACTTCTGATCCTTTACTCAAATTCCACCAGTGACACACTTCCATTTACCTGTACTTTCCTACATATTATGTACTGCTTCGCGAGCAATAGCGCAAAGTTGACAATGTCAGTTGCACCTACACATCCAAACAGTATGTACTATGTGCATAAATTCGGGCTCATTCCGTTGTTTAAACAGTGTGCATCAGTACCTTCCACAACTGCGACACCGTTCTGCATTCCGCTATAAAATGTGTGATAGTATCGATATGTTGGCGAATCACTAATTGTTCGGTCGCATAGGAATTTTTCCGTGCACAAAAATTGATTTGTGACCTGAAGCTGTATATTTTAACGTTTCGATAATTTTGTACGCTTGTATCGTAGAGCACAAATTCCCATTCTTGCCCTCTGAATTGAAGGTTCTCTCTCTCCCATTCTAATTGACATCGTGGTCATACTGTCTAATTGACATCGTGGTCATACTGTTTTACTGTTTTCGACAGCAGCATTCTGTTCACGAGGGAAGATGCAATTTCTATTGCTTCCATTTCTTTTCAGTCATGTCTAACGAAATATATGTTCTCGTTCCTTGTCGCGGGAGGCAATGAGTGTAATCATGCAATCTCAACGCCCGCGACCAATCGGCGTGAGAGATTGGCGACGCTACATAACTCAACAGTCGACGTGTCGTAACACCAATAACCAACCAACCATGCAATCTCAACAATCTTTTCCATTCGTGGGGAACGGCATGAAACAGACACTGGTACGCATATTGGGGCACTTGCCTATTTGGACACCAGGCCACTAATATGCGATGGTCTATGCTGTTGCCATTTTCGAACAGATCTCCTATAAATTTGAAGTCATTCTCATGGACCGATGGCGGGGCGGGGTGGCCGAGTGGTTGAGGTTAAGTTAGGTCAGCTCTGGATACCAAGGTCCCGGGTTCAATACTCTCACCACTCGGTATACTTAACAATCCCGCGGCCCACTGGTGAAACTGTGTGGGCAGCGCCATTAACCGTGATTGTGAATGAGGTGCGTCGTGAGCCACCCAATAAACATAGCGTGATGGCACACATATCGGACGTTGGCTTATTTTGGCGAAACCAGGTTCTCAGTCAAAGGGTGGTTGATTAATGGAGTAGTGTGCCTGCTGATGGTGTGAGGAGTCCCTCATTGAAAGTGTTTGAAATGTGGTGGAACCATTTATCAGGTGGGAGAAACTTGTTTTTAGTTATAATTAGTGGTGAGTGGGGCGATAATTATGCTGGTAGGTGTACACGATGCAGGTCCCTTTAAGCAGGCGTGGGTGGAGTTGAACATTATTGATGGGGTACTCGATCCACTCGTGTGTTACGCGGATCGAGTGGATTGGGCTAGATAGGTATAGGATGTAGGTGTAGGATGTTGTTGGATAGGTCCTTTATAATTTATGATATAGGATTGGTTAGGATGTTGAGTATCTTTTTGTCCAGGCTCACAGTATCTCCCCTTTACGGGCTTAACCCGGCTGGGCCTCTGTGGCTCCCATTAAGTCTGAACACTGTATGACTTGACGACCTGGAATGGTGACCTCTGCCGTCGACAGGTTCCACAGTTCGGCCACGGTCAGTGAGCTGACGATGACTCCCAGCACCGACCTCGACTTCGGAACGCTCGAGTGTCGCGGCGTCAACAGCATCGGGGATCAGGAGAAGCCCTGTCTGTTCGACATCATCGCTATTGGTGAGGGGGGAGGGGGTCGCTCTCAGCCCTGCTTGTGCCCTGCTCTGCAGCTCTCAGACTTGTGTTGCTTGCCGTGTGTGAAGCTGTCATGGGTTTTGCTATATAACCCAACGCGAAATTCCGAATGCTAGTCGGTCCCGGGAATTGTCCAACAGCTGCGGAAGTGGATATTGTAGGGCAATACACTGCAGTGTCAGGTTTGTCTGCTCTTAATTGATCAATCTGGATAATACGGGAATGATCCGTGAAGTACAACACTGAGTATTTTTGTGAGTAAGAACACGACTCAAAATATATTTCTGGTGATATTAACACGTATAATAGAACACAACTAAGACTTTATATTTTCTGAGCACTGATTAACATCAACAGAAACAATTTTTGAGAGAAGAAAGCGGCCACTGTTGACGAAGGGCTATGGTCGAAATGCATCCAGTATTAATTCGGGTCCATGCAATGTGTCAAACACCACCACAGAGAACTGACGCACAGGACGAATCACAGGGACTAGATAAAGGTCCAATTGCAAGATCGTTTCCTTGAATTATCATGTGTTAAATATCGGATCCCATATTCTTGCAGACTCGTAGCATATCACTACTTGCTGGTAGACGTCTTGAGCTGGTCGAAGTAATTATGAGCTTAAATTAGCATAGGGCATGCGTTTCCATGTTCAGAAATTACTCAATAACTCGCCATTCAAGCATTGTACGGTGTCAGTGTTACCACTACTTACTGAGTTTTACCACTACTCTGTGGTATTACGGTGTCGGTGTTACCACTACTTACTGAGGTTTTTCAACGAGTGGTGTGTATTCATTATTTCAACACATTGTGCCAATGTTTTCCAACGCCCGACACGGGTTCATGCCCAGAGGCTTGTGTGCTTCTGTTTTGGGCACGCTATTACATACCACTTGGAACACCATCTCTGCCGATTTCCAGATACATGTGATGTACACAGACAGCAGTTACGCATTCCAAGGTGTCCATCACACATTACTATTGCAGAAGCAAAAGGAAATCTACACATTTTTTGTCTCAGGATTTCATTTTTGTCTCAGGATTTCAACGGTGCGAATCATACCATTCTGGACGGGAGCAGCGAGTAGCTGTAAATGGAAAATGTTCGGCATGGATCCCTGTGTCGTCAGGCATGCCCCAAGGCAAAGTGCTGTCTCGTTCATTGTTCGCCTGCTTCATAAGTTATCTTCGATCATTGTTTAAGGCAAACTGCTTGAGGCTTCCCAACGACGACAAGATGCACTGTAGAGCGGACAAATAATCTGCTGAAGATTATTTACGACATGAACTGAATCGACTTTGTCGCTGGTCCGCGTCATGGGGACTGACACTAAACCCAGCCGAATGCAGAGTAATGTCACTTGCATTGCAACGTTCCCCGATAGCTGGTTCATGCACACTGGAGTGGGCAGGGGAAGGGGTGCAAGAATGAAAGGAGTTCGCGTCATCTGTGATCTAGACGTGCTTATGGATGAAGCGCTGAACTTAAGACAAGTAGCTGCTGACGCGGTAAGTAGACAAGCTGACACGAAAACCATCTTTATCTAGTGTACGCCCACGGGCCGAATGGTAAAGCTGGGGTATCATTGGGGAGGCTAAATTACTTCTGCAGGGAGGCCACTTTGGACGTCCGTTCCATGTGACAACTCGCTTCCGTTCACCTCGCGCATGCTTTACGTCGGTGCTTCGGTGTGTTGACCCGGTCTGGACCGTGCTGCCGGTAATCGTCTGGTGTCAGGTCTGCCCCGACACCAACCACCACACATGTCGGCTGTGTGCGGCTCTGTCATTACTTCGGTGTGTTGACCCGGCCTGGACCGTGCTGCCGGTAATCGTCTGGTGTCAGGTCTGCCCCGACACCAACCACCACACATGTCGGCTGTGTGCGGCTCTGTCATTACTTCGGTGTGTTGACCCGGCCTGGACCGTGCTGCCGGTAATCGTCTGGTGTCAGGTCTGCCCCGACACCAACCACCACACATGTCGGCTGTGTGCGGCTCTGTCATTACTTCGGTGTGTTGACCCGGTCTGGACCGTGCTGCCGGTAATCGTCTGGTGTCAGGTCTGCCCCGACACCAACCACCACACATGTTTTGGGGGTTTTTTTTTTTTTTTGGTTTTTTACCCGGTCTTGACCGTACTGCCGGTAACTGGTGTCAGGTCTGCCCCGACACCAACCACCACATGTCGGCTGTGTGCGGCTCTGTCATTACTTCGGTGTGTTGACCCGGTCTTGACCCCCGGTAATTTTTTGTGTTTTCTCCCCCCCCACCCCCCCCCCCATTTGTGGTTTGTGGGGCTCTTTTATTTTTTTTGTGTGTTGCCGGTCTGGACCGTGCTGCCGGTAATCGTCTGGTGTCAGGTCTGCCCCCGACACCAACCACCACACATGTCGGCTGTGTGCGGCTCTGTCATTACTTCGGTGTGTTGACCCGGTCTGGACCGTGCTGCCGGTAATCGTCTGGTGTCAGGTCTGCCCCGACACCAACCACCACACATGTCGGCTGTGTGCGGCTCTGCCATTACTCTTTGCAGCCTGTGAATAACCGTGTGTCAGTAACTGGTGTGTGGTATGCTCTTCAACTGGTATAAATTGGCACCAATATTTTGTATCGGCTGTGGCATTTGCACAACCTTTATCTTCGTTGCTGTAACAGGTGTCGGGTCTGTGTCTCGGCTGCTATAACGGATGCTGGGCTTGCGTCTCAGCTGCTATAACGGATGTTGGGTCTGTACCTCAGCTGCTACAACTGGTGACGGTTCTGTGCTTTTGCGGCTGTGCCCGACACCGTTCTGGCCGCGCTCACTAACACCCCTCCGGCAGCCAACCCGGTGGGGGCTCCGGAGACCCCTACGCACTGCTCCATCCGCAACCGGACGCAGGCGTCACTGCACATAGTGTGCGCGGCGGGCGCCAGCGGCGGCTACCCGCAGCTCTTCCACCTGGAGGCGTACCAGGCGCAGACGCACGTGCTGCTCTCCAACCTGACCAGCCGGCGGCCCGAGTTCGTGTTGGGCAGTCTGGCGCCGGGCGAGGCGGTGGTGGTGCACGTGTACTCTGTGTCGGACCGGGGCAAGAGCGGTCTGGTCACCCTGGAGGCCGACACGCTCAAGGTGGCCGAGCTCAAGACCCGGCAAGGTCAGTCGTCGATGCGCGCAAGGGTTCCGAGCAAGTTTAGTCGATGTTGTCTGATGTGACATACTCGGCAGTAGTTCTCGCACCGCGCAGTTGGGTCGATTCAACAGTCTTGAATATTTGAAAGAACACCACAAAGGCTAGCTGCGGAACGTGTATCTAACATACACATATTAGACGATATATAAATGTTATAATAAATACCTATATTTATTATAATGTGTATATCGTGAGGTCATCTCTACGGCCGGTCTAATTTCATTTTGTTCTGTTAATATTGGTGTCATTGTGTGATGTCGATGTAGCACGTAATAAGATAAAAAAAAACTATTTATGGAAGCAATAAAACGTGAGCAGAGCATCACGTCAAGCATCAGAGCATCCGGTGTAATTGTAACGTAACGTGATCACTTGCGGACCCAGATAAATGATACCAGAAGCGTCCATGACGTGCCAATAAAGCAGCCCTCTCGTCGAATACATAATCAGAGATATAGGAACTATTCAAAACATGGGAAGTGGCTGAGAAGAAAGAACCTTTTTGAAGTCGGCTCTTTTCATGCCGCGCTCACAGGGTCATCGTTAAGCTCGTCCAGAGTTAGGGAGTGGGCGCTTCCCTCTCTGCCCAATCCGTAGCTCCTACGCCGATGTAAGTGATCAAGCGCCGCATCGTGCCGAATTGCGATGAGATGGGATTTATGTGTAAAATAGCCGACTCGCGCGTGTGGAGACTCGTCGGCAGATATCGATTGGCTGCGGGGCGCCGGCTGTCGGGTCTGATTCCAACTGCCCCGTCGCTGCGCTGTTAACTCGCTTCAGTGTGGTCCGCGAAATCTAGGTCACGTCGTGCTGACAGTCTACTAATATGAGCCTCGGCGATATTGCCGCCTTTGGAGGCTGGCGGTGCGTGTGCCGCCCGCCTGCCGCGCGGTTAAAAGTGACTCAATTCCACAACGACACACACACGATTGGCGCAGTTTCCCAGAATGCATCCAGTCAATGCCGAGTTAAAGCCCACACTCTTAGTCGGTAGGGTGGTGTGGTGAGTCTCTTGGTGCCATGACTTCATGCTTTGACTGGTGTCGATCGATCGCCCAGCCGCGGCGGTAGGCTGTGTTGCTACCCGCTCCGCCGTGACTGCGATCACGACAAACAAAGAAAACGAAGAAGAGAAGAGACGGGCGGTAGGGGCGATGACGTCGCCCTTTCCGGAAGGCGTCGTCACCACCCGGACGAGATCAATCAAGATCATTCAAGATCATTCGAGATCATTCGAGATCATTCGAGGTCATTCAAGGTCACTGACCTAAGGTGACTTCGGATAGCCTTTTTTTAGCTTGACAGTGCATCTATGGATATTTTATGTTCGGACTGTTGCCGTCTCCGATGTCCTCAACCACCATTTCTGAGCATTGTCCTTAACGTAAGGAAGCGTGGTACAGTAGAAATAGGTATCGACACCTTGCTTAACGAACACTGTTCTCACTGTATGCCATGCACCTATGCGTACGTCGCATGAAGCTAGGCTATCGCGAGCGTCCTCGAAACTTGAGCGAGTCCACTCTGGTGTAAATATAAACGACTTCCATGTGAGTGATCAGGCCCAACCCGACGTCATGCTGTTGATGGCGTAATAACGTCTTGCAGTGCTTCACGTGCTGCTGCGTTTGCTGAAAAGTAAGCCTGCCTGTTAAATTCCACTTGATCAATATCCATCTCCACGCTACCTCTGAAGCACCTTCACACTGCTCTTTCAAAGAAGGATTTTGTGACGTCATGCTCGGCCGACCGTGTGGCGTGCGGTGGGTTTTGCGCCGTTGCCGGCGGTCGGCCGGCTCGATTATCACAGGCGACAGGCAGCCGCGCTTTTCACCCGGGACATTTGCTTTCGGCACGAATGAGTGCGGACATGCTTTATGAATGCTTTTAGTGGTGCAATGTGGCGAATGGATTGCATCCGAGGCTGATATAACTCTTCGTGCGTGTTTGCAGGCATCTTGCTATAGAATCGTGGCCATATAATTGAAACAGCCCTGTCGCCATAAGGCTGAACTAACTATAGACACGTGAAAAGGCCTCCATGTATATAAGCGACACCACATGGACTACGATGCACTCTGAACGCCTGGTCTAGGTCGTTCATCTTCCGCAGTGACGTTGGTTGGTTGTTGGTTTTACGACACGTCGACCGTTGAGTCATGTAGCGTCGCCAATCTCTCACGCCGATTGGTCGCGGGCGAAGAGTAGCGACAGGTGAGACTCGAACCCACAACCTTTCGATTGTTAGACGAGCATCTTACCCCTAGACCATCCGCAGTGACGTCTGACATTGGTATCGTGATTGGGTATTGTGCCTGGGTGGGTGGTATTGTCTGTGAAGGGAATTTATGCTATAAAGGCAATGTACCGGTGAATATCCTGTCAAGACTGTACGGCGCTCCGAGCCGGCTTGAGCTTCAACTTAATACCTATTCAATTAAAATTTACTGAAGCCTGCAAATGATTCATAGATGCGAGGAGGCAGTCTAGACGCAATTAGTTACTGAAAACTAGTTATTAATGACCTGCGAAATTGTGCTCCCTCATTTCGATCTGCCCATCATCTTAATGCTATCGAACTATTAGATTGTGATTGTAAGGATCAAGGGAAATTAAGGTTTGATCAATCCTAAGTGATCCATTCTGACCCGCCCTGTGACATTTTTTAAGAGACTGGAAGAATTCATCACCTCGGGTAATTTTGTTTTCCTGGAAATTTGACACATACCGAAATCGGCGGTGTCTATGACGGCGACGGTCGCTAACGATGTTTTCGTCTCTCGGCTTTCTTGAGCTCTTTCTGGCCCGAGCCAATTCACGTCTGACTTGGACGCCCTTCACAGATGACGACGACGACGGTCTGCGGTTCACCCCGCTGGTGGGCATCCTGCTGGGCGCAATCATCGCCCTCCTGCTGATCGCGCTGGCCGTCGTGCTGACCCTGAGACGGGTCAAGTCACGCGAGCTGCGGTCAGCCCGCCACGAGACTGAGGAGAGCCGGGAGAAGATGATGGGCACGGTCGCCCTGGACGGAGACTGCGTCGGCGACAAGAGTCCCGACGTGGTGCCCTCTACCAGCACGCTGCTCGACAAGAGGAAAGGTGAGTGCATTGCGATACCACTACCACTGATCGACACAAGGAAGAGTGACAAGAAAACACAAAAGAGGCGAGACGAGAAAAAGGCGAGTACATTACGTTGTCGGTGCACTGGTTGCCGGGTGCAATGGTGAGTGCATTGATTTGCGAGCATGTACTCGACAAAAGAACGGGTGAATATCTACTGTAGCAGCACCGTTGTGCACGAAAGGGTCAGTATATTCTTCTAACGATATACTCATTGACAAGAGAAAGGTGGGCCTGCTAAAATTAGCACGAGGGCAATCTACATTGTGTGCCTGGAAACATCCAATGCAATACATGTCGCCTGTGCTACGCCTGTACACTACCTCTTAACGTGGCTCTGGATTTCCGGCATAAAAGTTTGATTTGACTTAATTGATTTCACAGAAAGTGCAGTGCCGCACTTACGTACCAATTTGTTTCTGGCATGAGTATTTACACATTAATGCACGAGTTCCTGTTAATGTCTTCGTGAATCTTGTGTTGTGCATTATCATTATGTTGATGGCGAAACCCCCAAGATGATATGCAAGCGACGGTGGCGAAATTATGGCGATAAAATGGCTGCTGCAATGCACATTGCTCTCGGTTGCGTCCCTTCAATGTGCATTGGAATACGGTGTCTCACTGATGTGGATAGTGGTCAGTGGTCGGTTTCGCTTCGCTTGTCGGACGTTTTCACATCAGCACGAGAACAAGTCGCCAAGTGCATGCCGCCAATGCCGAGGGTATGCCTTGGCACGTCCCACTGTGCCGCAATGCACCGGTGCTCCCAGGCTTAGCCTACCTCTCGTCCTCGGCGTGAACGATGTTGTGCCAGGTGGGGTGTGGGACTGCAAGTGTTGATGGTGGCTCGCTGTCGGCGACATGTTTGGTCAAACAAACAGGTGGCAAGCATACAGACTGAAAGCCTGCTCAAAAAGCCCGCTCAATACCGGCGGGCTTTTGACGGGTCATTGCGAGATGTGCCGATGTTTTACCGGTGTTTTGCAAGCTTATGGTAAAATATCACAACGGACAAAATTCTATAAAAATACTTGTGAAGTAGGCCGATAACGATCTTCATTATCACGCACGTGAATGGAAATTCAACATTGTATTTAACCCTCTCCGGATCGGGGAGGGGGCGGGGTTCTTTAAGAACCCCGCCTCTCCTTACGGTTTTCTGGGCTAGAGGCTGAAAGATTAGACGCAAAGATAAGACACTTTCAGTACCTTCTTTTGGAACGGCCGTGCATATACCGTGCAAATTTCAGGTCAATGTAGTCAAAGGTCATTGACCTGAAAGCGATCAAAGAGCGTCACCTTCCAAAACCTTCAAAATGCCGCCATTCCAAGTAGTTGCAACATATCAACACTCACGGTAAGTGCTGTTCTTTCAACAAGACGAGCAACTCAATGTCGTAATTTTAGTTGAGGTCATTTTTGTTTGTTTTTTTTTTGGGGGTGTTGTTGAAAAATTTTTTTTTTTGTTTTTTTTTTTTTTTTGTTTTTAGGTTTTAGTTAATTTTAATTCCCGGTTAAATTATATTGTTTGAACCTTCCATCTCCGAGCTCTGATCTCAATTCTTGACCCAACCACACTTCTTTATTTCATTTTGGTCAACAATAAATGGCCACGAAGATCAGACATTAATGCGCAGCGGATAAGCGTTAACAATGTAGCTCATTTTTGATAGACAGGTGCAACAGTTTCTATCAGAGAACACATCTCGACAGACAGCGACTAGGCAGAGTCCCGACGACCTCGTGGGGCCAGGGCTGGCCAGGCGGCGGCGAGCCGCCTGAGGGGCGACCGCCCACCACGACCGTTCCTCCAAGAGAGTCCTACTGCCTCGCGGTACCGTCGCTAGATACCTCGGCAACGCCGCCCACGTGACCAACACGTCACTACTGCGTCGCATGGTCCGGACGTCGGGCCCGACGAGAACAATAGCAGACTACGCAGGCGGGCGCGCTCTCTGACATCAGACATCAGAGACACAATGTCAGCCAGAGTCAGATATCAGAGCCGCCTCGATGACATCCAGAACTGGCCTCGCGTGGGAACGAGTGCTGAGACGGCACCTCGGTAGCCTCGCTCGGCCTGGCGCCGCACACGGAGCTGTCCGACAGGATGCACCGGATAGGCGACCCACAACAATCGGCTCGGTAAGGCGTACTGTTCAGACAGCCGACCGGCCAGGCGCTGCAGCCCAAATTACATTTCATCATCCAAGACACCCACATTCACATCACCCGGCATTGAACGTTGGGGGTAGGGCTGAATACGGGGATTTAGATGCCCCAAAACCTAACTTTGTTACACTGTCGTTAGGCCAATTGACACGCTTTTTTACCGTGCTGTGTGGAAACATTGAACTTGGCATCATCCGCCATGCAGCAAACGATGGAACATGCTATAAACTGTCGGATTTGAAATATGTCAAAACGCTAGGACAGAGGGTCAGGTCAAATATCATGTATATGTAAGCATGTAGCCTCCGTCTTGATAGGCTCGGAGTTACCGCTCGCTCGCTGCACACACCTCATACCTCCATTACTATATTCGACTGTACAAACTCCAACGTGAAAGAGCGTGGTCACTACCGAGCAGCGCCATACCCACAAACGTGCGCCATCGTGTCTCGAGTCAGACGGAGAGCGCTCCGTCGCCAAGGTGACCCGACGTCACCTCCGGATGGCCCCGGGCGACCCACCGCAGAGGCACACTCAGGCAATCGTACGCGCGCGCCAACAACGCTTGCCGCAGCGTCCGAACGGTTCACTCTGCCGCCGCCAGAGCGCCCGCGCTTCCGGTCACCTCCAGCGAACCCGCTTCGCCGCGCACCACTGAGCACGGGCGGAGGCAGGCACGCCACAGACTCCTTACATATATTCTACACAGTGCCCTCTCCTACAGAGTCCTGCGGTTCCACGCGAAGTAACATGAACCTTCAGTTTTAGCGCTGCGAAAATCGTGTAACGTGACATTGGGTTGACAACGAATGACCTAAGATGACCTCATCTCGTGTGATCTGATCTAATTTGACCTTTCTATGGAAGCACTGTCCAAACAGAGTCACTTACACGAAAGCTTAGGTGATCGTATTCTCAATATAGATATATATGTTGCGTACGGGTCATTGACATATTGCATAAAGGTCATTTGCATGTTTTACTGCTTTACCATGACCTATTGTAATGTCTAAATGCTTGAATTATCGCAGTGATTGCATTGGGTTGCGAAACTTAGCAAAAAAAGTGTCAATAAAGTGTCATTATAAATTCCAACACATTTCCGAGTTGAAGATATGCGACGTACTAAGCCTCGCTTTTGATGTGCCGAACAATATTTATGGTGCTACGTGTGTGAGCATCACGTGTCGTGTGGCCGATGAGTTAACCCTATTATGACCCATTACAGGCGGGCCCAACCTCCTGCCATGGGCAACAGTCTGACACCGTGACCCTGTTGTGACCCATTACAGGCGGGCCCAGCCTCCGGCCATGGGCAACAGTACGACACCGTGACCCTGTTATGACCCGTTACAGGTGGGCCAGCTCATCACACTATCGACTTGCGGCGGGCGCAGCCTCCAGTACCGCCGGCCATGCACAGCATCTCTGAGACGGTATCGATCGCGCCCAACAGTAGTCTGCCACGGCGACCGGCACCCATCAACTACAGCGACCCGAGGATAGTGAGTAGCCCCCCCCCCTCCCCACCTCACAGGGCACTGCATCCATACACACACCCACTGGATGGTGTCCATACAGCGACCCGAGGATAGTGAGTAGCCCCCCCCCCTCCCCACCCTCCCCACTCACAGGGCACTGCATCCATACACACACCCACAGGATGGTGTCCATACAGCGACCCGAGGATAGTGAGTAGCCCCCCCCCCCTCCCCACCTCACAGGGCACTGCATCCATACACACACCCACTGGATGGTGTCCATACAGCGACCCGAGGATAGTGAGTAGCACCCCCCCCTCCCCACCTCACAGGGCACTGCATCCATACACACACCCACAGGATGATCTCAATGCAGTGACCCGAGGATAGTGAGTAGCACGCCCCCTCCCTCCACAGAGCACTTCGTTCATACACACATCCACAGGATGGTGTCAATACAGTGACCCGAGGATTGTGAGTAGCACACACCGCCTCTACAGAGCACTGCATCCATGCACATATTCACAGGGTGGTGTCAATACCTCCTCCGATCCCAGAATCGTCATGTCGGGGTAGCTTGTGTTCAACCAGTGCTCCACCACTGGTGGATCCAGGAGGCTGCTTTTGTCCCGTTTGGTGCGAATGAATTTCAAAATTTGCATCGGATGTCGAAACAACCTTTAAGTTTTGAACAGCTAACATTTGGTGGGTTCACTTAAGACAACATTTGTCTCATATAATGTTTTTGGACTTGGAGAAAAAGCAATTTTGGTGCAAACATTACACAAAATCTGCCTTTGGGAAGAGCGAATGCACCCGTGCCCCTCCCTCCTCCCTAGATCCTCCGGTGTGCCCACACGGTGCATCACACACGGTGGAGCAAGCAGGACGATTGGGCTCTGCCTATTCCATCCCAATTCCTCGTCCCTAAGACGAAAGACTATTCGTCCTTTCCTTTCATGGACCTTCCTTTCCATATCTCTTCCGTCTCTCCTCTCCCGATTCTCTTCCTCTCCGTTTCACCATCACCCGTTTATCACATACTCACACTCCAAACCCTTTATAACTCGCACCCTCTCCCTCTCATGCTCTCTCTTGGTTCCTCTGTGAGGCTGGCTTTCACGTGTCTGCCGGCCCTCGGCGACAGATGTGATTGATGGTCACCGCTGTTTTCTGCCGCCCACGCAGACTCAGTAACCTGCCCGGAGAATCGCATTGGAAGTGGTGATGCGCGTTATTGGAATTCACACGTCGGTGATTCGTTAGACGCAGTTTGACTTATGTAGTCGCTGGCGTTATGGGACCGATCTTGTTCATGCACCCTAACACTAATTCAACCCAATGACAACAATAATACTTTACCCTCCCATCTGACCCTCTGCCTCAACATGCCCCTCTCACTCTTCCTCCCCTCCCCTCCCCTCCCCTCCCTCCCCTCCCTCCCCTCCCCTCCCTCCCCTCCCTCCCCTCCCTCCCCTCCCCTCCCCTCCCCTTCTTCTCCCTCTGTCTCTGGTGGCCGCGGTAGCTCAGTCGGTAGGGTGTTGGAATCTTGATCGCAAGATTGTGGGTGCGAATCCCGCTACCGTCGGGGTTATGCCTCAGTCGCATATAATGCTTCCGCCGCACGACTCTGCGGTCTGCGGTTTGTAGATGGGATTTTTACAAATCGTACGGTTTTACAGGCTGCGGAAGCAGTGTTCACAAATGTTGCCAGGTCCGCACGGCAATCGTAAAAGTCACGAAATCAAAATGCGTGAGGAGACCGCAAGGCGCTAGTTAACAAACCGCGAGGCGCCATCACGGCGACCGCAAGGCAATCGCAAGGCGCCCGCACGGTTGTTGCGGGCGCCGCAAGGTCTCCTCGGCGGCGCCCTCACGGCGCCCTTCCGGCGCACCAGGACCTCATCTTGGTACTCGGCTACCATGGTACTGCACACCTGGGGCACCAGGATGGAGATAGTGTTATGGGCAACACGAAAATTGAACGCCAGACTGGGGAACGAGTCACCCGTCGCCAAAAAACGTAACGTGATGGCCAGTCTCAGTCCAGGCGCCAGGGCAGGCCTGCTGTCATCGCTCTTCGTAATTATGGGAAGTAGCCGGTCCAGCATCTCACCAAACATGGCGGGCTCAATGCGCAAGTTGGACTTAAAATCCCCCGGGACTCTCTCATGAGTTCCTGCATCAGGGTGTCGTAGTGTCCCAGGGTGGACCGCCGCAACAACCAGGGCTTCACCCACACCATTCGTCTTCTCGTATCCTGACGGGCCCGATCTTCTTCTAACACTACTATAGCTGCTATAATTTCTTCCTGCCGGCGGTGGATCTGCCTCAGTCGTAATCTCAGGTGTTCGAGGCGCAGTCTCTATGGTGGAATCAACACCATCTTGACGATCTGGCTTGTGTCGCACCAGATAATATATTTACCTCTTCAGAAAGATAATTGTACGGCGGCCGCCAACTGTACGGTTGCCGTTAGGCAATCGTACGGCAGCCCTAAAGTCACTGCGCGGCCGCCGTACGATATTTAGAACATCGTGCGGCCATCTCACGGAGGAAGCAAGACCACCGTGAGGTGTTCGGAGGCAGCAAGACCACAGCAAGGAGGCCTCACGGTTGTTGCGGCTGCCGTACGATGTTCCAGGCACACCAGACCGTGTGAAAACCGTGAGGTGACCTTGAAGTCACCTCACGGCCACCGTACAGTGACCTTGCGATACTACATGCGGCGGGGTTGCGGCCTACGGCCTTGCGATTTCCGAAAAGAAAGTTTGATGTCAAATTAACAAAATCGTAAGCCCGTGACCAGCAAAAACCTTGATCGCCTCACGGCTACCGTATTCTACCGTATCCTACCGTATACCACGCGGCCACCGCACGGTTACGGCAATTTTGGGGACTTACGGCCGCCGCCAACACGCCGCAGGCCATTTGTGACCAAGGCATTACCGAGTCCACCAGCGACCAATCGACGTGAGGGGCTAGCGACGCTATATGGCCTGCCAGCTGAATGCTTCGTAAAAGAACCTAAGGGTCTTCTTCTCGTCTCTGTCTCTGTCTCTGTCTCTGTCTGTCTCTGTCTCTGGCTCTGTCTCTGTCTCTGTCTCTGTCTCTGTCTCTGTCTCTGTTTCTGTCTCTGTTTCTGTCTCTGTTTCTGTCTCTGTTTCTGTCTCTGTCTCTGTCTCTGTCTCTGTCTCTGTCTCTGTCTCTGTCTCTGTCTCTGTCTCTGTCTCTGTCTCTGTCTCTGTCTCTGTCTCTGTCTCTGTCTCTGTCTCTGTCTCTGTCTCTGTCTCTGTCTCTGTCTCTGTCTCTGTCTCTGTCTCTGTCTCTGTCTCTGTCTGTCTCTGTCTCTGCCTCTGCCTCTGCCTCTGCCTCTGCCTCTGCCTCTGCTTCTCTCTCTTTCACTCTCACAATTTCACCCTCATCCCCTTAGCATCGCCCTCACGAGCACCGTTGCCGTCAATCTCACCTCACCCTCATCCTCATCCCTTCGCAGATAACCTCACGAGCACCTCTTACCTTGGCCCTCATTAGCATAATTTTACCCGTACCTCACTTCCGCTCCTCTCCCTCGTTCTCCTGCCATCACCCCTATCGTGATATCTTCACCTTCATTCTCATTCTCAGCCCCCTGCCCTCACCCGCATCTGTCTACCCGACCGTCGTCATATTCCTCTCGCCTCACCCTGACCCTGGCCTAACGGTTTTCAATTCCACCCGTCTCCTCAATCTCATCCTCTTTTGCATGTCCTTGCCATTACAATCACCACTATATCACCACCACCACTCGCCCTCACCTTCATCCGATTACCCTAACGTCCACCCAATTTCCGCACCTTCACTTCACGCTCACACTCTCATTCCACCTGCACCCATCACCCCCTTACCGTTACCCTCGCTCTCGCCACCTCGGGCGGCGGTGGCCGCCGCCACCGGCGGTATCCCCTGAGGCGCCTACCGGCTAGGGCGGCGCGTCTCGGTCTTGGCCGGCCCGCCGGTATCCCCCGAGGCGCCTACCGGCCAGGGCGGCGCGTCTCGGTCTTGGCCGGCCCGCCGGTATCCCCTGAGGCGCCTACCGGCCAGGGCGGCGCGTCTCGGTCTCGGCCGGCCCGCCGGTATCCCCGAGGCGCCAGGCGGCGCGTCTCGGCTCGGCCGGACCGCCGGTATCCCCCGAGGCGCCTACCGGCCAGGGCGGCGCGTCTCGGGCTCGGCCGGACCGCCGGTATCCCCCGAGGCGCCTACCGGCCAGGGCGGCGCGTCTCGGGCTCGGCCGGCCCGCCGGTATCCCCCGAGGCGCCTACCGGCCAGGGCGGCGCGTCTCGGGCTCGGCCGGCCCGCCGGTATCCCCCGAGGCGCCTACCGGCCAGGGCGGCGCGTCTCGGGCTCGGCCGGCCCGCCGGTATCCCCCGAGGCGCCTACCGGCCAGGGCGGCGCGTCTCGGGCTCGGCCGGCCCGCCGGTATCCCCCGAGGCGCCTACCGGCCAGGGCGGCGCGTCTCGGTCTTGGCCGGCCCGCCGGTATCCCCGAGGCGCCTACCGGCTAGGGCGGCGCGTCTCGGTCTTGGCCGGCCCGCCGGTATCCCCCGAGGCACCTACCAGCCAGGGTGGCGCGTCTTAGTCTCGGCCGGCCCGCCGGTATCCCCGAGGCGCCTACCGGCCAGGGTGGCGCGTCTCGAACTTGACCGGCCCGCTGGTATCCCCCGAGGCGCCTACCGGCCAGGGCGGCGCGTCTCGGTCTTGGCCGCCCGCCGGTATCCCCCGAGGCGCCTACCGGCTAGGGCGGCGCGTCTCGGTCTCGGCCGGCCCGCCGGTATCCCCAGGCGCCTACCGGCTAGGGCGGCGCGTCTCGGTCTGGCCGCCCGCCGGTATCCCCGAGGCGCCTACCGGCCAGGGCGGCGCGTCTCGGGCTCGGCCGGCCCGCCGGTATCCCCCGAGGCGCCTACCGGCCAGGGCGGCGCGTCTCGGGCTCGGCCGGCCCGCCGGTATCCCCCGAGGCGCCTACCGGCCAGGGCGGCGCGTCTCGGGCTCGGCCGGCCCGCCGGTATCCCCTGAGGCGCCTACCAGCCAGGGCGGCGCGTCTCGGGCCGCTACCGGCCAGGGCGGCGCGTCTCGGTCTTGGCCGGCCCGCCGGTATCTCCTGAGGCGCCTACCAGCCAGGGCGCGTCTCGGTCTTGGTCGGCCCGCCGGTATCCCTGAGGCCCTACCAGCCAGGGCGGCGCGTCTCGGTCTCGGCCGGCCCGCCGGTATCCCCTGAGGCGCCTACCAGCCAGGGCGGCGCGTCTCGGTCTCGGCCGGCCCGCCGGTATCCCCCGAGGCGCCTACCAGCCAGGGCGGCGCGTCTCGGTCTTGGCCGGCCTGCCGCAAGTTGGTGTGTAATCACTGGGTAATTTAGACTGGTCTCGGTCTGGCGGCCACGCCATCTTCGCCGACCATGCTAGTTAGGCGTAACGAGATGCATATGCTAATTCAAGTGATACCCAGCGTCGAGACGGTGTTTGTGATACGCGCCGCTTCCGGCGCTGGAGCGGTGGACGCCCCGCCCTGTTAATCACGGCTTAAAGCACTGCTTAGGTGGAAATTGTCCGACTGCTGTGCTATCGCTCCGCTTCTCACCACCGCCACCGCTGTGCTAATTAATGGTATACCTGATGCTTTTCATTACGCACACAAATACCCCGGTTGTTTTGCACGATAGCATCGTGCCGACCGAGCTCTGCTGGAAATGTTCACTGATGCCGATATTAATGAGTTGAGTGCTTTCAACAGCACAGGCAGAATTCATCCAGAACACACTTAAAAACAGTCCCGCGCAAATTGTGCAATCTGACACGCAGGTAAACACTTCACCCGGAGATGAGCGTCACATATCATAGGGAGAATCGTACGCTGTTACCAGGAAACATCGACACACCCTCATCAATAGAGATTTCCAAAGGCACCCGATAGCGTCGACATCACTTCCGAGATGCATTAGCGAACACCATCTGCAACGGCCTCGGGTCAACACGAGGCCGTTAACCTCTCGCCGTCTTCTCCGGCAGGGCCACACCGAGCTGCACACGTTCCCCAAGTCGCCCAGCATAGACGTGTTCTCGACCCGCCTGTCGCAGCTGCCCGGCTTCCCGAAGGCGCCGGCGCTGTCCAGCGAGCTGTACCTGCCATACGACTCGCTCGACCGCTCGGAGGCCGACGCCAAGGAGTGCGACGGCTCGTGGCAGGGCAGTGTCGTGTGACCGGCCCGGCGGCGCCGGCGGCTGACGGGCGGCGGCGGCGGCGGCGGCGCGGCCGACGATACGTGACGGGCCCGCAAGTGGGAGCGAAGGGGAAGTGGGGCCGTCGGTGGTCGCCGTCACGGCTGACGTCATCAGTCGCGACTGACGTCGCCATCGGCCGCGACCGAGGGCATCGAGCTGTCGTCATAAACAGTCACGGCTGACGTCAGCAGCAGTCACGGCTGGCGTCATCAGCAGTCACGAGTACTGTCACATGAAGGACATAGAACATCGAGACAATCCTCGCTGTACGACATAATCCAGGTACGCCGATTGGTGGCATTTGCTAATGGAAATGAAGTACGTTAGTTATCATATATTATACCAGCAACGTATTGTCAGTTCTCCAAACTACAACAACGTGCAACCTAGTAAATGCAAATTACATTGTTTTTGAATGTACCGGCATATTTTCGCTGTTCGCAGCCGCGGCAACGGTTCGTCTGTTACGTATGTGGGTCGTACGAACACAGAGCTAAAGTACGCCGTTTCGCGTTTCAGGCTTTTCCAGTCTGTGAAGCCGGAAGCCTGTCTGGCTACCCCAGCCGTGACTGTTAAATCAGCCCGGGGTGCCGTTAATCTGTGACTGTGCCGTCAGCCGGTGACTGTGTCGTCGGCCGGTGACTGTGCCGTCAGCCGGTGACTGTGCCGTCAGCCGGTGACTATGCCGTCAGCCGGTGACTAGTGCCGTCAGCCGGTGACTATGCCGTCAGCCGGTGACTATGCCGTCAGCCGGTGACTGTGCCGTCAGCCGGTGACTACGTCAGCCGGTGACTACAACGTTAGCCGGTGACTATGCCGTCGACCTGTGACTATGCCGTCGGCCTGTGACTATGCCGTCGGCCTGTGACTATGCCGTCGGCCTGTGACTATGCCGTCGGCCTGTGACTATGCCGTCAGCCGGTGACTATGCCGTCGGCCTGTGACTACGTCAGCCGGTGACTACAACGTTAGCCGGTGACTATGCCGTCGGCCTGTGACTATGCCGTCGGCCTGTGACTATGCCGTCGGCCGGTGACTATGCCGTCAGCCAGTGGCTAAGCCGTCAGCCGATGACTACGTCAGCCGATGACTACGTCAGTCTGATGGTGCCGACGGTCTGTGTGTGCCGTCAGCCCTTTGGCTACCGTCAGCCCTGTGGCTGTGCGCTCAGCCTGTGCTCGTGCCGTCAGCCTCTGACGGTGACCGGTCGCCGATAGCGGGGTGCCCGCAGTGCCGGGGCGCGGGTCGCCGGGGGCGACTGCGGCTCCGGCCGGTGACATCAGAGTCGTGACTGAGAGTCGGACTGCCGGCGCGGTGGCACCGAGTGAGGCGGCGAGATTAGTGATCTGCTGCGTGAACAGTGCTGTGAACCGAAGCGACGGGGAGCGCGTCACCGCTTCTCCGCGCCGGGAAGCGGCGTGGTGCCGGGAAGCGGCGTGGTGCCGATTTGGGGGCGAGAACGCTCGGGCCCTATTGGCGGCGGCGGCGAGGTGTCCAGGCGCCAGTGGCGCGGGCACGAACTACTGGCGGTGTTGCGCTGGCTGTGGTATAACTATTGCGGGCTCCTACTGTAGAGGACGGCCGAGTGGTTCGGGCAGCGCCCGCTGTGCTCACCGTGGCCAAGTGTTGCGGTGACAGCTGGGGTCGGTGTGATTCGGCTCCCCGACGTCACGGAGCACATCGTTGCATGTCGTGTGCGTGCTCAGAGCTGACTGTCGTGGTTTCGATGAAGGCTGTATCGACGGCGTCACAACTGCTGGCTCGTTAGCCGTGTGATAGACTCTAAAGTACCTTTGTACCTGCGCCGAGTTCGTTCACGAGGTAGTCACGATGACCCGTTCTGTCAGCATTACACTTCTCTGCACACCAGTGTTCCGTGGATATGTTAACACATGTTTTCAATTTGTACCGTAGTCGTTTCTAGGGCCATCACTGGCCACCTAACACATGCTAAGGATGCATATTATGTTTTAGTCAGCTTAATCCAATATCGGTTAGCATATCATAAAGCAACACCGACTTGTGCTGGTTCCGGAGTTTCGACCTACGTTGGGCTATCTCCGGTGTTTTCCAGCAAGGCAATAGCAAATATGCAATGTTTCTCGCGGAATACTTCATAATTTTATACACAGTTGTATTATTTCCTATATTCGCGATGCTCACAACACTTCCAAAAATGCAATGGTGATATTTTCATCATGTCTACAGTTTAAATACTTACAATATTGCATAATTCTTAATACACATAACGCAATGTCTCTATAGGAGAAAGATGACACACTGCTTTGCTGCAGGCCAGATATATGGGTGCGCGACGTCTCACCGAATAACTTGACAATGTAATTGCAAATATATTTCGGTTATAGTAGAGTATGTCTGGCAATTAACCTCCCAGGTCTGGTCGAAGCTGTGCGAACGAACAGGCATCAAGCGTCGCGTAAGTCGCGGTGATTGCATGACTGAATACTGATGTACGGTATGTACCTTAGGACCAGCACCACCCAATGCCCAAGTCAAAGGTCAATGTTAATAAAGAGTGTATCTGCATCAACTGACAGCTTGGACACTCTTGCGGATGTCTCACTGATCCAAACCTCTGATAGCAGCATCGCATGCGAAGGTCAATGATGTGTCAGTCGCAATGTTATTGGGTGACTCTTCAACTTGAGCGCTGCATAACAGATGAGCTTTGGATAGTGCAACGTCGTATCCAAAGGCGGTCATCAATGGCGAAGGCGACCAGCCAGCTGATGCGATCGTGGCGTTGCCGTAACTATCGATCAATCTCGCACTTCTATTTTGCTAGCCACATTTTGCTACTTGCTACTTAATGCAAATTTTACCCCGTGCATGCTGCGAGTCGCGAACACGCATCCATTCGGTTGCGAGTCGGTTAAGAAGACCGGCATGTTTCCGTTTGGCCACCATCCTCCCCGCCTACCACCTATAAGACAGTTTAGTGCGATGTTTACATCACGACACATGTACTCATAATTTGCTCGCCGTGCTTGCCATGGTGAAACGTCGCAGCAAACCGTCTTATCGGTGGTGGCGGGGAGGACGGACGGTGGTGGCGGTAAGGTCTTCTAGATAAGAGGTGCCCCTGATAGTCGAAAGGGCCCCTGATACCACGGATGGGTCCTATTTGCTGGAGAGGACCTCAGGCTGTCGGAAAGAGCCATTGGGCGCATGTATGGTGCCCAAGCCGTCCAAGGGCCTCTAGCCTGATCGACGGCCCAAACTTTTGAAAGTGGACCTCCGGCCTGACAGAAGCCCTGGATCGCTAAGGAGAGCCCCCAGGTCGATTGGACCGAATCTGCACAGGGGCGCGATAGATGCCCAAGCGTGATAGATGCCCAAGCTTTTGAAGAGAGGACTCCGGCTGGACGGGGAGTGTCCTGAGCCGTGAAAGAGGGTCCCTGAGCCGTGAGAGAGGGTCCCTGAGCCGTGAAAGAGGGCCCTTGAGCCGACTGATGGTGGATCCGTGCCGGACGTGCAGAGCCAATGATTCGGCTTTGTCTCACACTGATGGAGAGGGGATCGGAGCTGAAGAGCTGACAGCGGGCCCCAGGCCGATAAAGAGGTCCCCGAGCTACGGCGACGATCCGGGCCGAAACGGAGGGTTCCCGGTGCTACCTGGAGGGCCCCTAAGCTCATGGAGGGGCCCGGGCTGTTAAAAAGAAGTGTCGATGAGGCCCTACAAGCGACCTCCGTGAGGGGCAGAGGTATAGCCGATGAAAGAATATTAACGCATCTAACAGCTTGTGTGGAAATGATCCTTGAGACCTGAAGACGGCCACCCCGGCGGCTAGCAAGGACCTGAAGACAAAAGGACTCCCCCGAGAGCTGAAATGTCGACACCAGCTGGAAAGGGCAGTTTTAGCTGGAATGGGTCTCCAACAGCTGAATAATAAACAGGGCACCTGACGGTCAGATAAGGTTTGGTTTAATGCTCTTCGGGTGTCAAAATGCCCCCGAGGGAAGAACGGGACCCCTAAGAGCTGAAGAGGACTAAGGAGAGCCAATCTCGATTTGAAATACCCCGAAATGAGAGCTAGATAGGACTATTGAGAACTGTGATGGGATCCTAACAGGAGGAGATGGCCCTGAGGGATGAAGAGGATCTCGTGAGAGTCAGCGAGGACTGGCCTGGGATTCTTCAGAGGTTTAGAGCGGCCCCCAATGGACGAACAAGATCCCCGAGAGGTAAACAAAATTCCCTGTTGGCTGGAGATTGAGGAGAGGAATACAGAGGGACATGCTCAGAGCTGGAATATTTTTTAAATCACAAGAGCTGCCGATAACTATGAAGGGCTCCGAGTAGCTTGAGAGGGCCCTAGGGCTTAGGCCTGTTATGGAGCTGCACGATTCCTCTGAAAGCTAGACAAGTTTCTCGGGACTGGTAATGGCCCAGGGGTGTATGATCACATTCACTTGGGAGGGCTCCAGACCCCCACCCCCGCAACTTGCAGCTCAGTCCCCCCCCCCCTAGCTTTTGAAGTCAAAATCATTAAAAATTCAAGCAATGCTGCATAAATGTGAAGTACGACATACTTCTGGTGTTCAGCCTAGGTAGGTGTAAGATTGCCCAAGATGTACAATGAGTGGTGACGATGTTCTCGCGGTTCTTCTAAGTATTCTTTAGTATTGGTGGTGACTGGCCTCTTTGATAAATTTAAATGGTACAAGCAATCCTGTTTTAAGTTATCTCAAGATAATCACACTGGTTATTTAGCACTGATCGCAATGAGGAGTTTGCTATAATGGTTGCATGTTGTTTCTTTTCGTGTTGGGTTTAATCAGTATTGATCGACGGAAATTTGAAGCAACATATATAAACATCTTAAAAACAAGAATGAAATGATGCACAATGCGAAGCGAAATGAGCAGAAATTGTTTCGGCACGAATTGGATTTTCCATATTCGGTAGCAGTTTTTCGATTAATCGTTTCCTGATTACTTTGTCCCCGAATAGCCTAAGGTCATGGAAAACTGGAAAACGGAAAACAATATTTATGAAATTAACGTTTTTTTTTCTCTTCAAGATTGCAAATTAAAGTGTGCCAAATCCGGGGAGAAATTTGTATTTGGGGGTACCCTAGGTTGATTGACCCAGGGCTGAGCCTCCCCCAAATGATCTTGCTTTTCTACACCCCTAGAATGGCCCATGCAAGGTGGAGAGGGCTGCAATGAAACTTTCTCGGCTTCGTTGCATTTATTGGTCGGACGCCTGTTAGGAAAATCGTGGCTTGGGCACTGGGTTGCACCCTCAGCATGAACACTCTCCCTTTTAAACTATGTATGCATATAGCAGATAACAGAAAGGAGCAGTTGTGTCCATGGAGATGAGCACTCGTATTTTTACTGAGGCTAAACTGTATGCCTTCGTTGGAGATACGCTAATGTCCCTTCATTTTCCGTAACAGGTTCTTTTGTTGGTTATTGTCGGCAGCTCAATTATTGTTTCTTTCTGGTCTTTACTGGACTGTTGGACTTTGATTTCAGGTACAGCATGAGTGGCGCCAATACTTAGTGCCTTATTTTCCCAAGAAACTATGTATTTTCGCCCAGTAGATTATATATATATATATATATATATGTGTGTGTGTGTGTGTGTGTGTGTGTGTGTGTATGTGTGTGTGTGTGTGTGTGTGTGTGTGTAGGTGCCTCACTTCATATGTTCGCCCCCTGGACCAGATCGCGGCTACGCCACTGCCAGACCGTGACGGTCATCATCCCGCCTTCATTCACGCTCCAACTTGTGCGATGTTTGATGCATTCTGCCGCTGGTATTAGATCGCCATCGAATGCAGACACGGCGGTGAAGGCTTGCGTTAATTATTGGCACGGGCAAAGCCTGATTTAAGCCCATTCTTTCGATGCAAAGCCAAGCAATTCTGACAGCGTCTGAGTGGACCATAGCATAATTAATGGTGCTACATCCGACCAAACGCTGAAAGAAACCAGCGTGTAGATTGGGAGCCATAACCTTACCCAGTAAGGCAACGCTTTCGAATTGCACTTCCTCGCAACCCAAGCACCAGCAGCCTTCGAACTCGCACGTGTCGAGACGTTGCCACGGTGTGGCGTCAGCAGTGTCGGGGATGAGCACCTAATGAAACACGTTTACATTTACCAATAAACCCTCTCTCTCTCCACAATCGTGCGGAGAACAGAAGATGTAACTCAGTCGATGGGCCACGATTTAGTTTCCTACTCCCAAGTCAACAGTAAGGCAGTCTGGTACGTAACTGGCGCGGAACGCGATGACAAAATGGCGGGAAAAATGCACGGCGGCAACATTTCGTTGGTGCCAACTTTGTTAGCCGTTGATGTGTGAATCCATGTCTTGCTATTTCGATCGCTGTCAACAACAGATGCAGACTTGCAATGGAGAGTAATGGTCCCGTGTTAGTAACGTGTCGTCAGGAAAACAATGTATCACATTAGAAAACATGCATTTTAAATCCAGGGAAAACAAGTCAAGTCTTGATTTACGAACCTGCTGGATCGCGACATCGACGTAAAATATTGCGCAGTTATTATCGGATGGTCGAATGGCCGATAGGCCCTAAAAGAAACAGCTGGAAGTAGAGGGCCAAACTTCTCATAGTAAGTACGCTTCAACCAGTCCAATAGACTGGACGAAAATGCAGAAGCGGATAAATATGTAGGCCATTCACAAAGGGTAGCGTTACGAAAACGTTTCGGTGCTGGATGCTGCTTCGCGGCTCCCCATGGGTAGGGGACGGATTAGATCGACACCAATCCCCGGAATGTTCACTCTTGAGCATTGCTCAGGTGGATCCAGCATTGCCAAATCACAGATGTTGGAATACAGATGTTTCGTGTTACACTCAGTCATGATGCCGAGTCAAAAAGGGTCTACTCAACTTATGTTCACACCTTCGCATCCTGTAATTTTATACCCGGGGTATTATAAGAACGAATTCAAACCCAAGCTTGACCATTTCGAACCCACTTTGCACCAC
Source organism: Ashinkailepas kermadecensis (assembly GCA_034440615.1). NCBI lineage: Eukaryota > Metazoa > Arthropoda > Thecostraca > Neolepadidae > Ashinkailepas > Ashinkailepas kermadecensis. Next base: position 210,796 of record JAOTOM010004386.1, on the reverse strand, counting down.
GAGCCGCCGCCAGATAAATGTCACTTGAAGACATCCTCGGTGGAAAAGTCACCGCTTTTTGTTCCCTGCTGGCACGTCTTTACGTATAAAGTAGCGAATAATAACTCTGGGTCCTCTTAGGGCGCATTGATCTGCTATGTCACATAACGTTGCGAACTTCTCAGGTCTAGGGTGGTCCAGGTGGTCTGGGGTGGTCCAGGTGGTCTAGGATGGATGTTCTGATCCAAGGTGGAATCGGTAACTCCCACTGGTTGCGGGATTCGAGCCGCCACGTTGCGATCCAACGCCCTGCCGACCGAGCTACCGCGAACCCATTATTACTCGACGTCCATTACGTCAATGTCCATTAAGCTTAGGAAGTCTCGAGAGATTGGGGATTTCCCAGCCGCCACCCACCCATGCAGCGTGGGCAGGTAACACCATAGAAGAGAAGTGTGTCACCTCGGGCAAGTAACACACGACAGCCGGAGGGGTCTTGCCGGCACCGCTGGCCAGGCCAGTGCTGTGTTGTTCATGCGTGCTCGCGCTGCGCCATCGGCCACGGTATCCAGCTGACGCTGCGCCGCAACGGCTGCATCGCCATCGCACCGAACCACCGGCCTGCTCTGTGGCGCAATGGTGCGCAATGGTGCGCAATGGTGCACAATGGTGCCGGTGTTGTTGGTCTCACGACGGTTGAACTATTTGGTCCTACAGCGTTGCCAATCTCCCACGCGATTGGTCACGGGCGAAGAGTAGCGACAGGTGAGACTCGAACCCACAGCCTCTCGGTTCGGTTCCGGGCACCTTGCCCCTAGACTACTCGCCCCTGTCACAACGGTCCGAATGCATACGTGAAATTCACTTCGCTATGGAATGTTGTGATGTACTCATGTTATGTTATGTCATTGTTGTGGCTGCAAAATGCAACATTATTTTGTGAGGACATAATTCAGGGTTGTAAATCGGGAATGAGTGCCGAACATTTTTGCTTCTTCGCTTATCGAGTAAACGCATGCCACTATTTCTGCGGTGGTCTAGTATGCTTAAATACTTTGTTTCATTTACATTTTAGCTTCACATGGTTAGCAACAAAGCAAAGGTACATAGTTGGTTCGCACTTCTTCTTCTAGAACGTGTTTAAATTCCAGCTGTTTGAGAGCAAATATAATAGGCACTTCCTAACATCTGGAAGTCTGCGAATAATTCGCCAATATTTATTTTCCAGGACAACAATAATCCAACGAACATGGCCTAGCAACATCAGACGGTGCTCCGTTTTCAAATCAAATAGCTGAAAACCAGAATTCCATGAACGGCAAAGCAGTAATGTTTGTGGTGAATTAATGACACGCTTGCTTCACACACACACACACGGGGCACAGGTAATTCACACACACACACACACACGGGGCACAGATAATTCACACACACACACACACGGGGCACAGATAATTCACACACACACACACACACGGGGCACAGATAATTCACACACACACACACACGGGGCACAGATAATTCAAGGAAAATGCGGCGAAGGCACACCTGGATTTCTAAAGCTCGACATCAGCTAATGCTGCGACCAACAGACCAACAGGCCTAGCTGCACACGTGCGGCAGAGTGGAGACCGACCGGCAGAGTGGAGACCGACCGGCAGAGTGGAGACCGACGTGCGGCCTCGGCAGAGTGGAGACCGACCGGCAGAGTGGAGACCGACCGGCAGAGTGGAGACCGACCGGCAGAGTGGAGACCGACCGGCAGAGTGGAGACCGACCGGCAGAGTGGAGACCGACCGGCAGAGTGGAGACCGACGTGCGGCCTCGGCAGAGTGGAGACCGACCGGCAGAGTGGAGACCGACCGGCAGAGTGGAGACCGACCGGCAGAGTGCAGTCCGACGTGCGGCCTCGGCAGAGTGGAGACCGACCGGCAGAGTGCAGTCCGACGTGCGGCCTCGGCAGAGTGGAGACCGACCGGCAGAGTGCAGTCCGACGTGCGGCCTCGGCAGAGTGGAGACCGACCGGCAGAGTGCAGTCCGACGTGCGGCCTCGGCAGAGTGGAGACCGACCGGCAGAGTGCAGTCCGACGTGCGGCCTCGGCAGAGTGCAGTTCGGTGTGACGTAGATGACAATGACAAACATGATCACGGGCAGGAAAAGGCAACCAGTACCACCAATGCAAGGCTAATGCTACCCTCCTTGCAACTTACCCCGGAACTGAATTTTCCTCGAAATAAATTCGGAAATTTTGAAGATAATCAGAAAACATAAAATGAAAGATGGGGACCATAATCACATCAAAAATGATTTCGGGGTGCAAAAAAACCGTGTTCGAACAAGGTCAGGACTTGACCGTCCGACCCTAGCTCCGGTACCCAAACAGAACAGGGTCGTGACCTGACTGTCCGACCTAACTCCGGTACCTTAATAGGACAGGGTCGTGACCCGACTGCCCGACCCTAACCCCGGTACCTTAACAGACAGGGACTCAATTGTGCAACGTAACGTGCGCTGATCAATTGTCGAAATGCATAACAAAATTCGAAGCAATATCATGAACGGTTTAAGAGGCAACTCAGAAACATCTCCAAGAGGGGCGAGTGAGAGGTGAAACTGTCTCCTTCGTACTACGAAGGTTAAATAGGGAAACATTTTCACTCCGAATTCTGAATCTTTGTTCTTGCTTTCATTTCAAATATTGTCAAAAAGATGTCTCCTTTGTTAATGTCCGCATCATCTATCAAGTTCATAACTCTGGGGCACTCTTGTGAGTGTAAAAATTCATATAACACCAAAAATTGTATTGTTTGGTTCATATGATTCTCATTTGTATGCACGCGCCGACAAGTGACGACATTTTTGCCAGTCGTGCATGACTGGCGGGCTGTCGGTCGTCGCATTTAACCACCGGTCATGCCTATCTGGTAGCTAAAATTGTTCATTTCCGAGTGTAGATTGCTAGGTGTGATCCTCTCGTCGATTCGACTGTTATTGTCAGTTATCTGATGGCCAAATACACCATACAGTGAGTTGCTGCACGGTTTCGTTCACCATCTTATGGGGTGTCGTAGCAGCCTTCCGTTAGCATCGGCGAACTGAAGCACGTGCCACCGCCTGGGGCGACTGGTCCGCACCTCATCCATCACCGAGCGACCTTCCGTTCCGCTCCCTCTGTCATTATGATCCACGAGTTCGTCGAGCTCCCAGCATGGGCCCAAGCTCTACGCGTTTCCGCCGACAACTGCCCGTCCAGATGGAGGTCCTGGGTCCGCCACGGATCGCATGACCTTGACCGAAATACGGTTGCCGCGGAGCACGTGCGAACACCTGACCCACATACGCCTTCCAAAAAATATTCCGGACACTTTTTAAGTGGCTCAGTGGTGTGGATAACCTCAGATATATGACTCATCATTAATACCGACAATGCTTTGTTTTACTCCTATGGTTACATTGAGTTTTTTGTTTGTTTGCAGAGCAAACAATTTTACTTCGATGTTTTACTGGGTGGATGAGGTGTTCACGTTATTAACTAAATATGCATCTAATTACATATTGCACAAGAACGTTTTGCATGAGATACATGCGTTTTTCTCCAACAACAAAAGTCACCTCAGGCCAATAAAACTGGTCTGAACTGCAGCACTATTACTATTTCATGTGTTTACCAGTCTTCAGTAAATTCTAGCGATGGATACCGGAATTTCTGGGAGTCAGAGGTGTTTTCGACATTTGCTGCTGCCATGATGCGAGATTACATTATTTTGACGACCAAAGGTCGACCAGACCACAAGTTCTGGGACTGCTCAGAGGCACTGTTGAGAAGCAAACGTCTCCATGTAGCCGACAGTTTGACCACCACATGTATCTGGATGGCAGAATGGCCATGCAAAATCTTCCAACGTTTGATAAAGTTGGAAGATTTTGAAGATTTGGATGGACGCGTCCATCCTACGGTATCCTTAACTTAAGGATACCGCAGGATGGGCTCTTAAGGACCTTAAGAGCCCAACCTGCCGTAATCTTAGCCTCCGTGGGATCTCGCCCAACTGGCCGCACCTTTCGCCTCAGAGCGACTGCACCCAACCGACAAAGCCCTGCACGGTGGACGCGCAGATCAACAGCACCACCGGCTGTGACCTGAAGGGTATGTGCCCCCGTTTGTCACGAGGTGGCAGCACACGGTAACATGGGAGCAATACACCACACAAACTAACACGCTCTAGTGTATCGTCATTTATCAATGAAAATAATCTCCATATTCAAGGCTCAGAGGCAGTCTGCTGATGTTCTAACTGGCCTCCGAGGGGCTCAGACGCAGTCTGCTGATGTTCTAGCTGACCTCCGAGGGGCTCAGAGGCAGCCTGCTGATGCTCTAACTGACCTCCGAGGGGCTTAGAGGCAGCCTGCTGATGTTCTAACTGACCTCCGAGGGGCTCAGAACCAGCCTGCTGCTGCGGGAACCAATCTCCTCACGACTGAACGTAAAACGGCTTCTAATAGCATCTGAACAGCTCTCTTATCTTGACGTGAAATGTTGCACATGCTATTTGGACCCTCTATCTTGGGGATGCTATGATCAGCACGTTCGCCAAGCTCGCTAGTTGTATTACACAAGAAAGACAACTCTGATACCAAGCCGGCAGTCCATTTGTTTCGACGTTTGTTTCAAACTATTGACCATATATAGTGGCGATTGTTGCAGTCGACAGCTTAACTGAGTTACTAGTTTGAACACCACCGAGACTGCTGTGGAATCTGCATGGCATCCAACGACAACGCGCACGCCAATTGCATTAAGTGCATCAACTATGAGTAATCTGCATTATGTATTACGAGGAAGGCCTTGGGCAATGCGAGGCTTATTTCAATTGCAATTTTACGAAATCAGTTGAGAGCTCTGACGGCCCAGCCTAAGTCGTCGACCACTAGCTGATTTGAGGGTTTTGCAACTTTGTAACAACGCACCTTAGAATCCAGAAGTAACCACAGGAATACTCACGCAGTAATCACAGCCTCATCAGGCAAATACATATTCTGGGATGCTTACTTTCCTCCTATATTAACGTTATTAGGTCATACTTACTTTCCTCCTACATTAACTTGTTTGGGTCATGCTTACCTTTATCCACCATAATTCACTGAGTGTAGATTATTCGCGCAGAAGAATAAGAGCATCTTGGAAGAGTTTGGCCGTGTGTTCGAACTGTGATGTGGCACGACGGATGATATTTGTTAATTATTGCATTCAGTGTGCCATCCCACATACAACTTTACCTCATTACCTAAATGCAGTTAAGAGTGGGGCCAAAGCCCGACGTAGACCGCTCCCGTGTACAAGCGACAAAAGCCCGCATCAGTGATTCAGCACGCTTTCAAAACCTTAAGAACATTTTCTGTTGCAACATTTTGTGGCTGCGTCAGCTTCGTGCGATGTATTGGCTCATCATCAATGAGAGTGCCGGTGATGCATTTATCTGAGGAAAGCGGCGGCACTGCGCGTGTTCGGTGCGGTCGCCAAGGTTGACGTTGAGATGCAGCTGCTTCGTCTTACATGCAGGGTGTGCATTTAAGCACTGAAGTTCATTGAATCTCTACGGTATAATTGAGATGAACACTGCTTCGAGGGAAGCAAGGTTTTGGATGGGTGACAAGATGCATGCATGGAATGCACGGAGACGTGGCGAATACGAATAGCGATATCTTCACCATGCAATTTCATCCAGCTGAACTGCTCAGGAACGTCTTTGAAGTATAATTTGCATATGCAGACGTGTCTAAATCGACAGCAGGCAGCATGGATGAAGGTCGTGGAGGTTTCGCAGGAGGGAAATGTGCAACTGTTATCGGAAAATAATTGAAACATGCAGCTGGAAGCGCAGCACCAGATAAGGTGGAGGATGAGAAAAGACTTAGCACGTGTCATTTTTTGTTTCTTGAACACGCCAATGCTATTTATTTGTGTCGTTTTGAGGACAGAGATGGCGACACTTTGGGACGATGCTTCGTTTGTCGGTGCATGTGTGTGTTTGGCACATATTCAGAGAGCATATGTGTTTCATCATTCGGTGTGGGGTAAAAGTTGGACTTTTGGTCGCAGAGTAGTCAGGTTATGCAAACCACATAGAACTGGGTTAAAACAGATGCACTTGTGGTATAAAATTAGGCTTCAGGCATTGTAAGAAAACATATATCGGGCGAGAATGCGTGAATTACTCCATTTCAGATGCTGGTTGGTTGGTTATTGGTTTTATGACACGTCGACCGTTGAGCCATATAGCGTCGCCAATCTCTCACGCCGATTGGTCGCGGGCGAAGAGTAGCGACGGGTGAGACTCGAACCCACAATCTTTCGATTGTGAGACGAGCATCTTACCCCTAGACCACTCGTCTCCATATTTCAGATGCTGGATTAATCATCTAGCCACTGGCCGTTCTCAGCGTCACCAAAAAATCCTTACCCCAGGACACTTTCGTGACTTGGATCTGTTCATTAAAGTGAAAAGAACATTAAATCACTTTTGTATTTATTCAAAGAGGCAACTCGTTTGCAGTTATGAAACTTGTGGGTGCATGCTTCTTGCAGGAACGTCTCGTCCAATACTAATCAAATAAGCAGCTCGGTTGCATATGCTCGGCAGTTGGGTCGGAGCCGGATGTGAAATTATTTCGCATTTGTGCGAAAATAGGTTCACTCAGGCCTCCTTTCACTTGTACTAACCGCACACGCGGCGAAATATCAAGATGTCTTCGGTACAACTTAGCGCAATTTTAAGGACCAATATAAATGAGCGCAAGAGGATTTGGAATTATTCGACTAAGCCAATCTTATTAGTACCGCCAGGGTACCGCGATAATTAGAGCATCATCGTGTTTCCCAATAAAATGGCTTTCCGCGACACGTCCACTTTCCTGCTCCAATCTGCTACCTTGTGTCTGAGAAGCAATCATATGATCGAGGTCGCCCGCAGGTCTAATGATGCCGCGTGGCCCTGAGTTCCGCGAATGATCAATTCTGGTCGAAGCACCCTAAAGCACTGAGTCCAAATCCGACGCAAAGGATACATCCCAAGCTGATGTCTGAAGGAGTATGGAGATGGAAAACGGTTCTTTTTCGTTTCTGGCAGAAAACCCGTTTACCACCTGCAAGGAGGCGGAGAACGAGCCTTTGTTAAGGCATTTTTTATTTCTGGACTTACCTTGAACTCGGAGGAGGGCGTAGAGTAAGCGCAAACACGTTTGGTACGTACAAGACAATGAATGGGACGCCGCCCGCCGGGTCTGGACATCTCGAAATAAATTGACATACCAGAGAAAGCAAGTGAAACATTATCACCATCGACCTAGTCATGCAATAAATGTCGCCACTCACGGCATCTTGCCACCTCCTCAAATGTAGGATTTCATGACTTCATGGTGTTTCAAACGAAGCCCGCCGGCGAGATCAAGCATCGCAACGAGCTTCATGCGATGCACTCGCACGATTGGCATCCGAGTCGATGTCTTGAAGTTTTGTTTGACATTCCAAGGTCAAATGTCCGCTGTTCATCGCAATCGCGATATATGTTAATCCCAAATGAAATACAAACACAGGTTGTGGATATTGAAAGCTAACCAGACCGCTGCCGATTATTTTACGACAATAACAACGCATCACAACATATGCTTGGATGCATGAAATCATAAAGTCATCAAGCGTGAAGGCTTAATAAGAGCCACAGTGGCCTGTCTTGGTAAGCATATAAAGGGAAGATGCTATAAGCATAGCAAAAAGATAATGAACACCTTAATCAATGCTATATATTACATTCCAAAGAAACCATCTACCGACATCCCACCCGCATATACCTATCCTACCTACACATCCAACCGTAGGCACAGCCAATGGGGCGGGGTCCGCCCCCTCCCCTCCATTACCACCAAAAGTAAACTAGATAAAAGTATAAATTTTAAGATTGCATTACACAAAATCCCAAAATTTCAGCGCTCTTCGTGCGCTGGAAGCTTTCTCTGTTCCCTCACATTTGTGGGCTCGTGCCCCCTTAGGACAATCCTGGCTGTTCCACCGCATCCAACATCTGCCTCCCTATATACCCCACCATATCTAGCCCTGTTCACTCGACCTCGAGTAACATACGCATGGATTAAGTCATCGTGTGATCGAGCAACAGACGAACAGACTTCATCTATCCACCCATATTTCATTAATCCACCCACCTGTAACAGACTTCATCCACCAAATCTCCCATTTTCCCACCGTACATCTTATATTTCAAATATACAATTATTAGACCTAAAGAATGTATCCAACCGGCAATTAAATACATTAAATGACGGACTCTCCACCATATTAGCAGGAAGACCATTCTACTGATCGACCACTCTGTGACTGAAAACATGTTGGCGTTAACTGTCCTACACCTTGTCTTATTTAACCTGAATTGATGACCCCTATGTGATACCCTAAATAAAGGAATATTACTCAGATTGACATTATCTAACCCTTTTACAAGTCTAAACATTTCAATCATATCACCCCTTGATCTCCTATGCTTGAGTGAGTACATAACCAATGCCATAAACCTCTCCATATTCTAAGTTTCCTAGTCCACTGATAAGTCTGAAGTACATGTTCTCAGAACTTCCTTGCTCAGACATTTCACCCTCGTATTTATGATGTTTAGCATGCTGATTGCCCTGCTCCTAGCTTAATTACATTGTTTTTTTTCTGCGTTAAGGTCATTTGAGCATAAAATCACACCTCCAATTATACCTAATTCGCTTCCTCTCGTTGTATATCTAAGTAGCTATTCTCCATATCCCAGACACATAACCATACACTTATGATAGTTAAGTGACATCTGTCATTTACCAGCCCACTTCGTTAGCTCCTCGAAATCTAGCTGAATATTGCTATATTTCTCATTATTGTTAGCCCTTCCAAGCAGCGTGATGTCATCAGCAAACTTATGCATCCTTATTCATCAGCCCTACCTCAATGTTGTTCACAAAAATGGCAAAGGGAAGTGAACCTTGCACATACCCTGTGATGCTCCACTCAGAACATCCTTCCAGTCAGATTTACGTCCATTTAATACCACCCCTTATTTCCTTCTCCTTAACTTTGCTTCAATCCATCCTATAATTTCTCCATCAGTTCCGTGCTGGTCCAGCTGATGAATTAAGCGTGTGTGCGGAACTGCATGAAAAGCTTTCATGAATTCCCCGTGCACTATATCAATCCTGTTTCTATTGTCGACAGTTCGTAGTCATATACTCCATGAACTCCCGAAGGTTAGTTCAGCAAGATCTACCAGGTCGAAATCCATGTTGAGTACCCCTTAAAAGTGTATGCCTACCAAGATGAGTCTGAACATTCTCCTTGACAAGTTTTCCAACACCGTACATACTAGTGACGTTAACTGGTTGGTCTTGGCACATTTCTTGGCTCATTCGCACTTTCACTCGTGGAGCATACCTATACTTCCCCTCGGACAAAACAGCAAGCACCACACATCCACCTTTGCTGTATCTCGATCTCGTCATGCCTTTATTCCGTCTTGGAATGCAAGATTCCCTCGCGTGTGACATGTGTGATAGCCCCCCCCCCCCCCCCTCTCGCCACTACCAGAGCCCCCCCTCCACACCATCTCGCCACTACCAGGGAGCCTCCTCTTATTACGAATGAGGCCGAATGTCCACCGTCCTTCTCCAACTGCCGGAAAACATCAGCTTCAGCGGGCGGTCCTGACCGCGGCGATTCTGCCAGGTATCACGGAACGCCGAAATCACCAGATAATTAGTGTCATGTACCTTCATGTACCTAAGCACGGACACTTCACTACCATCGTCTCGGCGCGGTCGGCGAGGAGACCCAGACGGCATACTTAATTAATTATGCCGTATGCAAAATAAGTTATTGTACATTTACGTTGTTATGCTGCAAATATCTGTGAAGAGCATGCCATTCTAAGTTTGTGTTGACAAAAACCCATTCACTAATAAAATAAGAGATGCCACAGCGTCTGATGTCCAGTAGGTTTCTCATGATGTCGAAAGTTTTGGCGCGGCAATTGGCCGCTGAATTTAAAAACCGTCATAATTTCACATTAACCTGGATGATATCCGACTCGCTGACTGCCTACATATTGCCAATTTCCAAAGCACATGGTGCAGGTATGTTGGGATGTTCCATAAATGGTTGACGATGCTAACTTCACTAGTAGTTGCCAACATTTTGTTGCCAACATTTTGGCGCGGCACTTTGTGCTCGCTTGGAACACGCGGCGGCATTTTATGCTTGAACGAATGACTTTCTTTTTGCCAGGGCAATCACGAAACCTGCCTGCTGGTGTGTACTTCACTACCCTTTTTGAAAATGTTGGCACAAGACTCTACGCGTATCTGCAATGTCCGCATTAGCATCGTGTTTGACGTTTAACGCGTCACGTTATAAATTGCTCGGTGCAACTTGAGCACGATACTCATCCGCCTGTTGTTGACTCCTTTGCCTGGCGTCAACTAAACTTCCACAGAGTCCGCACGGAATGCGTGCGGACCACTGAGTCCGCACGCATTCCAGTTGTAGGTGCGTACGGTTAAGGCCGCGCCGAACGAGCATACTTGTCGACAATACAAGCATACTTGTCGGAATTGGCGGTCGGTGGTGGCTTTCTTGGTATTCAAGTATGCACGCATCGATCAAAGATAGTGCGATCACCCGACCGTCCGGTCCAACGTGCTGCCGGCAGCCCGCCGCCGACCATCCTGCCGGGCGCGAAGCCAGCCTTTCAACTTTATCGGGACACCGAAGTAAAAGTTACACGCATAGTTTAACACTTGAAGCGCTAAGCGATGTGCCTGGCATGGGCTCCACCACCACTGGAGTTGAGGCGGACAGATCCCCGGAATACTTTCGAAGCCCAACATTACGCCCATAGAGTTGCATTGACAAAATGTACCTATAATGGCAAACATCCCCACACAATCTTGCCGTGGTAGAGCGCTTGGTGCATGGTATTCGTCAGGAATGGATATTCCTATGTATTGGGTGGGGGGGAGCAGAAGGGACTCGAGTCCCATCCTGCGAACATTTATATTAAATCCCTTGACCAATGGGCGTACAGGAGATCAAATTGAGTTTAAACTGCATTAGTCATCGTTTCCCTATCATATTAAAAAAAACAAATCCATCCCCAGCATTTATATCCACATATCTGAAAGATCAGATCCCTGGCCCGGTTTTGTTCCAGCTATTGCAGGAAACTCCCCAGGGGGAGGGGGCAATTTCTACCCCTCCCCACCTCACCAGTGTGCCTGTTAATCCTTGAAACACTCCCACTGATTACGATGAAATCTCATCCCTGCCATGCATCGTACCACACCAAAATATGCCACCAACACACATACGAGCATCAATCAATGATATGGTTGCTCAATGCCCAACCAGCTGCCTATTGGTGTTAGGAAGCCACACTTCCGAATAGTCCTGTGCAAATAATATTCCGAGTTAGGAACGTTTCAGCCAACAGTGATGAAGGTGAAAAGTTTCCGATTTTTACTCATGTAAGTATTAATGCAGTTCATAAGTCTATCCATAAAATGAGAGGGCGGATGGGTGGAAACGCGCCCTTGACATTCGATTCCATCGCTTGAAAGCATGTATGCGATTATCTTTTAAATTTTCAGTGGCTTCACCTCTGAAACGACCCTTCAAAAACCAACGAAAAGGAACTGGATCATGCATTGATAGATTCGTGGTTAATGTGTCTGTAATATTGGGCAGGACGCGCTGTGCCATTCTTTACTTGAAGGTGCACTTTGCATGAGCATGTGCGTGCATCAAGAGGTGCTGCGTTAATGTTGCTGTCTTTCACGATTTTCCAGTCAGCAACCCACACCTGGCTAGCAGAGCTGACCGATCCGCCGCAGCCGGGCCGTCGATAAAACGCAGCCGCTGACGTGTGAATTCGCCAGCCACGTCGGGAGCGAGCGCCGACCCAGCCTGGCTGACGGGTCAAACTGCCTCGGCCGGACTCCAGGCGATCGACACGCACCGGCTGGCGGCACGTGTGGCCGCACGTGCGGACCACGTGCGGACTCGGCCTGGCTGGCCGGCCGGTGCTCCAAATGTCCTTCGCTGACCGAAACGCGAGAAGTTACCGTTTGCCGGAGCTCGTCAAGTATCCGTAGTTGGCAGCAGCTGGCAAATGACGGGAAGTGGAATGTGCCGGTGGCCACTAAGAGGTGCAAATGTAACTGCCACGACCAGGCGCCATGAGCTGCCGGCCCGAACGTAAAGCAATTTGCACATATAAATGCACATGGAAATGTATGTGTGCATACGAAACTAAGCACCGTCTTAGAACACCACCAATGAATTCCTGTAAACAACAATCCTTTCAATGTCTTCGCGTTAGCCTGTTTTAAAAATAATCCGCTGGCCGAGCTCCTTGTTATCTTGACAGCGAATGTCCGTGCTTCACGCGTATCGTAACCATATGCTCATGCTGACTGGACAAAGGCATATCCCTTTTGCGATGGTGAATGCAGAAACTCGTTGATGCAATACACCACCACGCACATCAACGTTCACTGCCCGCCTGGAGTGTGCCTTCCCGGGTCCAGTCGTGGCAGGTCGCGTTCAAAATCCACAAACGACCAAGAATAAAAATGGCACGGAATCGTCGTTTGTTTCGTCAAACATGCATCGGCTTTTGCCTCGCGTTTAGCTCATGCTTGTTTGAATGGTGTGCATGTCGTTAGCTGCTTCATTGTTGTGATGAGACTGCACGCAGGCTTCTCTCTGGCGCTATTCAGACGGTGGATGGCGGGAAACTGGCTCATTTGGGAGACGTGTTGCGACCATTTCAGCTGGCGCAGTTACAGCCGGCAACGAAACCACCGTCGACTGCTGTCGATGGCAGCTGACGGTGGCAGCTGTCCGTGGCAGCTGTCCATGTCAGCTGTCCATAGCAGCTGTCCGTGTCAGCTGTCCGTGTCAGCTGTCCGTGTCAGCTGTCCGTGGCGGCTGTCCATAGCTGTCGGTGGCAGCTGTCGGTGGCAGCTGTCGGTGGCAGCTGTCGGTGGCAGCTGTCGGTGGAAGCTGTCGGTGGAAGCTGTCGGTGGCAGCTGTCGGTGGCAGCTGTCGGTGGAAGCTGTCGGTGGAAGCTGTCGGTGGCAGCTGTCGGTGGCAGCTGTCGGTGGCAGCTGTCGGTGGCAGCTGTCGGTGACAGCTGTCGGTGACAGCTGTCGGTGGCAGCTGTCGGTGGCAGCTGTCGGTGGCAGCTGTCGGTGGCAGCTGTCGGTGGCAGCTGTCGGTGGCAGCTGTCGGTGGCAGCTGTCGGTGGCAGCTGCCGGTGGCAGCTGTCGGTGGCAGCTGTCGGTGGCAGCTGTCGGTGGCAGCTGTCGGTGGCAGCTGTCGGTGGCAGCTGTCTGTGGCAGCTGGCTGTGGCAGCTGTCTGTGGCAGCTGTCTGTGGCAGCTGTCTGTGGCAGCTGTCTGTGGCAGCTGTCTGTGGCAGCTGTTGGTGGCAGCTGTCGGTGGCAGCTGTCGGCGGCAGCTGTCGGTGGCAGCTGTCAGTGGCAGCTGTCGGTTACAGTTGTCGGTAGCTGCTGTCTGTGATAGCTGTCGGTAGCTGCTGTCGGTGACAGCTGTCGGTGACAGCTGTCGGTGACAGCTGTCGGTGGCAGCTGTCGGTAGCAGCTGTCGGTTACAGCTGTCGGTAGCTGCTGTCGGTAGCTGCTGTCGGTAGCTGCTGTCGGTAGCTGCTGTCGGTCACAGCTGTCGGCGGCGGCTGTCGGTTGCAGCTGGCCGTGGCCCGACCGACGACACTGAGTAGCTGCTTCGCTCCAGGAGACGGTGCCACAGATCTGACATCGCGGTGAAGGCACCATGCGTGACCTCGCTGTGTCCGAAATGTCGCCGGAAGTATATTTCAACCTGCACCCGTTGCATGCAAAAAAATGCGTACTGCAGAGCTTAGTCCAGCACTTTTGGCTATCACTTTTGGAACATCTTCCGATGTCGATTCCTAAACTCGATTCTGAAAACTACACGATGGTGGGTGTATTAATGAATGCGCTGAAAATACTCATTTTTCGCCACAATTCCAGAAAATGCTCAAACTTTTCAGCTGGGCGCATAGCTAAGAAAAGACTCCTTCGCTTCTCGTTCTGAATCGCAGGCAACATTTCCCTCATTCCCTCATCGTGCTATGATCTCATACCATACGCGTGTTGCGGCGTTTCTCGTGAAATAATCGAGCATGGGCCCATTATGCTTCTATCTACATTGCAAGAGTGTATAGTATATTATCCAGCGGAATCCGCTTGATACGCCTAAATAGCATCTTGTCGGCTTTTACCTCGGTCAAGATTAATGGTATTTCAGCTATTAGCATAACAAAGGTGGAGGCCAGCATCGTCACAGCGCATCACGCATCGCCTTTCGCGGCAGACTTCAAAAGAGACGGACAGCACCAAATGAGACTGCCCAAACATCGTGGCATGAAAGCTTCCTTGTCTATGGTGCTCCGATCCCTTCGTCTCCCGGACAGAAAGATTTCATGAATATTTTGATTAATGGTACACGGGATGTTAACGGAAGCGCGACTATGCCCCTGGATCCTGGTGATTAATTTAGATAGGAGGGTGTGTTGGTTTTCAAATATATGTTATTACAGTGAGTTAATTTGGCCAATCTACTAGGGTTTATGGGGATTGCGGATTCGCTAGGCGCGTGTTGTATTTGTTCAATTTCCGACGTAGTTTTTATGCTACTTATGATGATGGTCACGTGCCGAAACGTCAAGGTCTTTTGAGACTATTGCATTATTTTCGGTCATGCCTCTAAGATTACTCTCCTGGAGAAGAACGGTTGTATTTATTGTGATATTTGCCCAATGGGGAGAAGCTTTGAGCTCATGAAAGTAATTTCGCACTATGTTATAGGCGGAAATTAGCACCATTCTGATTGCACATTTGGCTATGGTGGTCGTACATAGCGGCACAAATTAATTGAGCTATTCTGACCAGCTACCTTTATGTTGGCTTCATCGCTTTCAATGCCTGTTCCATTTATATATTACAATAGACCACAGCGTAGTGTGTTATACGTAGCTGTGGTGTGCTAATGAAAAATGAAACATTCTGTCGCACATTCAGCCATAATTGGCTGAGGAAGGCCGAGGCTATTTTGTATGGTACATGTGTTATAACCTCGATAGCCTGTATTGGGTTGGCTTCAGCATCAAGCTGGTCTTAATTCACAATTATTTCTGGAAGTAAGTAGCGTTTGATGTCCATGCTGTTATGAAGCTAGATACTTTCTGAATATTCATGCTTTCATATGATATTCTTCAGTGATTGTATCACATGATTCGCTTGCTTTAGTGCCGGGCTCGACATGGGTGAACTTTGACAAGACTTCGCGACAGGTGTCTAGGTAATAACTCTTTAACGTTATTACCCTTTTAAACCGTGCTTCCTTAACCGCACCAAACTGCTGAATATTCGAACAGTGAATAGCTATTTTCGGATTGCTTCGCGAGACCAAAGGTGCACAAAACGTCAAGAAAATCACCTACAAGCATTTAAACCCATAAATCTGTCACATTTCGAAACTTTCGGATTTTACCTAACCTACTCCAATAGCACAGGTCTCCCAAAACGGTATAGCACAGGTCTCCAATAGCACAGGTCGCCGCAATCGAACCCTATCAACTGTCACGGCGTATCTGTGAAGCCTGCTGCGCCATGGTTCAGCCTAATGGAGCTGGCTGCGTGCAGCCGATATCGTGCACCGGGATCTGTGGCAAAAGAGTTGCTCTGCCAAATGTCCTGTTCCGAAATTGCAGTGATAACTTATCAAAATATAAGCGAATAGTTTGTCACAAACAAACAAAAATAAACTGTACATAAAATATTTTTGTGTTAAAATGTCTTTCCTGAAGTGATATATATTCTTTATGTGGTGAATACTTTTCCTTCTTCGAATAATGATTATCTGTCACAACAACGGCACAGTTTCAGCCAATATCTGTCACCTACGCTGGTAGGCGAGTTGGCAGGTTTGTGCACCTCTGCGCGAGACCAAAATTTCCCCCATTGAAAGACTGAGAGAGCACTCCAGTACCTGCCCCCCCCTTCTGCGCTTGTGGTGTTCAGCATCACCATACATATCCGGCATTGTGGATGAAAACGATTCACCTTGTGAGGGATGCACTTTGTGAAAGAGTTGAATAATTAATGCGATCAGTGCCCAGAGGTAGCCTGCATGCATGCCAGAAGACACAGAGCACTTTATCTCGCTCCCAACGCACCGTTTCAAAACTGTGCCTTCGTCCACTGTCCCAAGTGATTGGTGACACACATATCGCCTTATGTTTAGCTTCGAAATCCCGGACGCGCACATTGCAATCCCCTGTATGAGATCACGAAGCCACCGGTCTATTTGCAACTTTGACCCATCACCTTATGCGGGTTCCTGGCACCACCGAAATACATGAAACCACCATCATAAAGGAGAAGCTATGTGATAAGCTAGAACAATGCCAAATAGCTCCATACAGAATGACCGTATTGAGAACAATTCAGGCAATGACCGTATTGAGAACAATTCAGGCAATGACCGTATTGAGAACAATTCAGGCAATGACGGTCGGTGAGGAAGTACGCACAGAAAAAGCACAGACCAGACGTGATGCTGAATAGGAGACACAATTGTGATGCAAAAGGTGATGTTAAAGACGTACTGAAGGCCCGATACGAGACAATACCAGTCTAGTTTCCAACATGCAGATCTATGGAAAACCATGCATTTTCTACAGTTATTTTTTCAAACATCTTTTAGCTATTGGCGCACACCTGGCTCATTCTATCCCAGCGACAAGTCGCAAGACATTCATAGGCAACAACGG
Organism: Ashinkailepas kermadecensis; assembly: GCA_034440615.1. NCBI lineage: Eukaryota > Metazoa > Arthropoda > Thecostraca > Neolepadidae > Ashinkailepas > Ashinkailepas kermadecensis. Next base: position 193,899 of record JAOTOM010004386.1, on the reverse strand, counting down.
CAACACAAACCAGCTATCTTGTGTGCACTGAAGTGGTTTTTGGAGAAGTCTGTTAAAGTCGGAAAGCGCATCACTCACCGAGCTATATAACTTGAACCTGTCTCGTATTTTGGTAGCTGTCGGAGGCATGTACCTACCACATTCGTCAGCCTTGACCCATGTGTCCAAGCACATTTTTTCAACACATTAATGCACTGGGAGATTTGGGTGCGGTCTTCCAGAGTGGGGTGGGGTGGGGTGATATGTAGCACCTGTAAGAAACTTAGTCGCCAGGAGGAAAAACGCGTCCGATAGTATGCTCTGGCTTGAGAGAGCAATAATACATGGCTTGTGGCTCTTTTCCTAAACTAAGCTGGCGAAATACTGTCAAGTCGCTGAGCTACAACGTCACTCATGTAAGTATGCTTGATTCACTTTTGCCATATGGCAGCCTTTGGATGGTTTTACTCAGGTTAATGCGATCTATCACGCCTTCTTGGTTATCACGCTTTATATGAGCTAATGAAACCAATTCATATTGCCGGTGACATTCGAAACATCAAGTGACTACTATGACCCCAACCGAGCCCAAATTACAACTTCTACTGAAAAGCTGTTATCCAATCAAGTACTCAAGTCAATCATGTGTGTAACAGAGTTTCCATAAAAATTGCACTTTTGGCTGTCTCATGAATATAATGCTGTACCGTAATTGTACATGCTGTATCCCGTAAGCGAGCCGGTCTGTAGTCCTGAACTGCAACGCCAGCCGTAACGGTCCTTCCGGCGGTCGCTGCCGATGCTGCCGCCGCCGGAAGTCGAAAGTCCATTTCAAACGATAGGGTCGGGCTGTGCCGAGCCGGTGACCGGGCCGGTGACCGGGCCGACGCCCGGTCGGTCGTGACGTGTCATTTCAACAGCTGGCGGCCGGCCGATCTCAGTGCCCTACCCCGCCAGGCAGTCGTCTCTGAACAGCCAAGCGTCGCGGGTTTGTCGCTCGGGCGGTCGTACGTTCTAAATTAATAACTTATTTCGGCCTTGAAATTCAACACTAGGAAATATCGCGGTCGTTCGTTGTCGTATAATATTTTACGTATGTACTGGAGTTTCAGACTCAGACTCAGACTCAGACTCAGACTGTTTATTGAACCATCCAATAAAGACATGGTTATTACGGCTCAAAGTCAAGAGTTAAAAACTGCATGCAGGTATAAAAGGCTAAAAGGTGAAACTAGCATACATGCCTATATGAAAAATGAGATGTTAAAAACAAAACCGTATACACACATGGGTCATATAGCATAAATCATTCCCTGCCGCCAACAATATGGCGCTTCAAAGCTCGGCCGAACCTCGACACAGGTAGCTCTCTGATCTCCGGAGGCAATGCATTGTGCAGTAAGGGAGCCCTGACCCGAAATCTGCGCCTGCCCATCTCGGTGCGCCACCGAGTGACATGGATGTCATCGCCTCGACGCGGTACCTCTCTCTCCCTCAGCTCACCCACCGTTCGAAACAAATCTGCCAGCTCTTCAGGGACTCCCTGCCTACGGATCTTATGGAGCGTGGTGAGTGTGTGGTAGCTGGCTAACTCATCCGCCCTCAGCCAGCCCAGTTCCTCTATCAGATCCGAGGCGTGATCGAATTTTTTGCGGCCGAAAATCATCTTAGCAGCGAAGTTGATAATTTTTTGTACCCGGTTGGTGTTTTCTTGGGTGGAGTTTCCATAAACCGAAATACAGTACCGGATCTGGGAGATGACCAGGGCTGTAACGAGGGTAGTGAGAATCTCGGACGGTAGGCTGTGCCTCACATGTGACAGTTTGAGTGTTACTGTTCAATTGCCATAACCTGCTTCACAATATACCGTGCAGAGGACAATCTCTTTGAACAGCCGAACTGGTTATCGAGACGCGAGGTCAAAATCCTGGTCTATAACGTAGCCTATATAGAAACTTCACTACATGTGGCATGCATCAAAATCATCAAAGTCATGTGGCATGCACTCAGATCGAGCGCCAATTAGTACCCTTGCTAACTGGATAGCAGTCACTTTTAAGCTCTTTCTTACCACTGCATATCACGCTTAGTTTGGGGTGCTAGCGCTTGACTTGACCTGACCTGACCTGACTAAGCATGCAAGTTATGAGGTTAAAATGGATGTCGGTTCAAGCCAAGGCTGCATTAACCCGTGGACGTTGGCTGGTATGCCAATATCCCACATGGGCTAGGCGCGCAGCTCAGACTACCTTCCAATTATCCATCCATATTTCAGGAACTGTTTCTGTTGACTTGGTTTAAGGGTTGCCGTTGGCCGGCCGTTGCCGTTGGCCGGTCGTTGCCGTTGGCTCAGAAAATAACCATGGCCATCGTTGGTTATGTCTCATGCACCGGGACACTCCGTACGGCCCCGAGATGCCACCACAACACCCCGCACGACCCCGAGATGCCACCACAACACCCCGCACGGCCCCGAGATGCCACCGGGACACCCCGCACGACCCCGAGATGTCACCACAACACCCCGCACGGCCCCGAGATGTCACCACAACACTCCGCACGGCCCCGATATGTCACCACAACACTCCGCACGACCCCGAGATGTCACCACAACACTCCGCACGGCCCCGAGATGCCACCACAACACCCCGCACGGCCCCGAGATGCCACCGGGACACTCCGCACGACCCCGAGATGTCACCACAACACCCCGCACGACCCCGAGATGCCACCGGGACACCCCGCACGACCCCGAGATGTCACCACAACACCCCGCACGGCCCCGAGATATCACCACAACACCCCGCACGGCCCCGAGATGTCACCACAACACCCCGCACGACCCCGAGATGTCACCACAACACCCCGCACGGCCCCAAGATGTCACCGGGACACCCCGCACGACCCCGAGATGCCACCGGGACACTCCGCACGACCCCGAGATGTCATCATAACACCCCGCACGGTCCCGAGATGTCACCGGGACACCCCACACGGCCCCGAGATGCTACCATACGTCTCTTGGCTTTAATGGCACATCCAGCGAACACAGGCTCTGGAATTGACCTGGCTGCAATAGCACACCTCTGAGACTTGGTCTGTACACGTGACACACTCCTAACACGTGGAGGGAGCACACGAAATGACCTGGATATGTAACCCGAACACAGGATGTGCTACTGGAATGTCAGTGGAACGATCGGCATCACTCCCTGTCTTGTGGACTCGTCAGCCAGGAGGTGAAAAAGCAATGGCACTTTCCATGACCTTCTGCGCAATAAATCGTGCCCGGGCTGGGATAGTATTGGACGGCAGGTCGAAGTAGCAGACGGAAACGAGGCCAGCAAGAAAGGAAGATGCGAAAGCAAAGCAGAATCCCGAACAACACGAGTTGCAAATACACAAAGTCAATCTAGACACACATCAGTCTAGCCAAATAAACTGTCGGAACATGACGGATCGGTGAATGGTGAGCTGGCGTCACTTATGACATGCGCATAATATCGACACCAATATTTACGACTTTGGCATGAGGAAATCCGGCGAAAAATGCATCACCGGCTTATCGATGTGTCGGATACGACAGTGCATCAGGAACGACGAAGCCATGCAAAATCGGTCGGCTTGCCTAAACGATTCATGAACATATTTGCATAATCCACCAGTTATTCATGCATGATCGGCCTGTGGCTGAATGGTTTGTTTATATTCGAAATTAAATGCACAATGCATGAATATATGCCATGCAATGCAACATTGGACACACCAAATTATGTGCTGACGTGCTCAGGATGAGGGGCGGTGCTCCTTGGTGTCTTGCCGCTCAGTAGACAAAACAAGGAATGTTCCCGAGGGTCCGCTGTTTGTACATGTCTGAGAAATTCAATTGCGAGTTAAACCTATTACTGTAGGGCTCTGTTATATTTGAATATCTAGGGGTGGGGGTGGGGGATTTCGCTCCCCCAAGATCTCGGAATCCATTTGGCCGATTTCAAAACTGAATACCTCAAACGAACTCTACTGGTCCAATCTATATTTTCAGGATGTCAGCTTGTCATATTGTTTTGCAATGGCGAAGTCACTGGGCAAAACATTTGAGAAAAGTAATGAAAACCATTTGGGGCTGTGTTCGTGGGGATGAGTAGCCTAGGGGTAAGTTGCCCGACTCACAATCGAAAGATTGTGGGTTCGAGCCTCACCTGTCGCTACTCTTCACCCGCAACCAATCGGCGTGAGAGATTGGCGATGCTACATGACTCAACGGTCGAAGTGTCGTAAAACCAATAACCGTGCCGGGGCTGTGTTCGTATTTTACATCGACACAATTGTACATGGTTGAGTATAATTCAGTGTTAATGTTCCAAAACGCCATTTGATGTCCACAAACGTACATATACAATCACTTGCCATTGTGGGTGCCATTGAGGTTGTATGGGTAGGTCCTGCCCCGCCAGCAAGGGCGACTGTACTCACATAAATGAAAACCCGGATTCGTTGCCCCCGTGGACTAGGCCGGTGGTCCCTGCCCCGGCCGCAGTTGCCCAGGGCAGTGGACTCGTCAGCGTCAGGTATCCTCCGTGGGGGTGGGGTAAGGTCAGTTGGGATACAGAGCGAACCTGGGGATTCGGTGGTGGAGCCTTTCCTTCTCGAGGCGCAGGTTTGCTCCTCGGGGGTATTCTGGAGCATTTCGTGCTGCTGGTGTGGCTGTTGTGCGTCAATTTCCCCGCGCGATCGCCTTTGCTAGGAGCCTCCATATGGCAGGCTATCCTGTCTTGCAATCGCTTCAATGCGGGTGTGTCGCTATAGTTTGTACTCTGGTATTTCTAGTACCCACTTGCGTTCGGTCAAATAGGTGCTCGCCACTAACTGCATTTACACAATTTCGAGGTATGTACATGCCATAGTATGTACAGTCCAGAGTCTGCACAAGAAAAACGTCGTTTGACATTTAACCTGACATTTTGCAAACACTACTTACCTTTATCATCGGCATGGGGACGTTCGGCTCATGCTGTCACCGCCGCCTGTGGTAGACCGCTCCATCCCTGGTGTACACCGCCGCCGCCTGTGGTAGACCGCTCCATCTCTGGTGTATACCGCCGCCTGTGGTAGACCGCTCCATCCCTGGTGTACACTGCCGCCGCCTGTGGTAGACCGATCCATCCCTGGTGTACACTGTCGCATGTGGTAGACCGCTCCATCTCTGGTGTACACTGCCGCCGCCTGTGGTAGACCGCTCCATCTCTGGTGTACACTGCCGCCTGTGGTAGACCGCTCCATCCCTGGTGTACACTGCCGCCGCCTGTGGTAGACCGCTCCATCCCTCCATAGCATAAAATATGCTAACTCTGAGGTAAACCCAAATCATATAAAATAGCTAGAAATAAAGTTAGGTGTGTTAGGGCATCTAAAAGACTGGCTGAAATCAAATTAGCTCAGGAATGTTCAGCAGGTAATGCTAAGAGATTCTTTAGTTTCTACAAATTTAAGGCTAAGAAGTGTAGTGTAGGACCACTGGAGGTAGATGGGGAATTAGTGGTTGATGATGGTGATATTGTGGAATCCCTAAGCAAGCAATTCTCATCAGTCTTTACTAAAGAGAATTCTGGTAGAATAGAAACAACTGAATCGTATGCCATGACAGATGACAGGTTGGAGTATCTTACAATAACTACAGAAGCTGTAGAAAAGCTGTTGCAGAATATAAAACCTAATAAAGCTTCTGGACCAGATGATATATATGCTAGGGTTTTAGTAGAGTGTGCTAAAGCTTTAGCAGTTCCCCTAGGTATAATTTTCAGGCGGTCTATGGAATATTCTGAAGTGCCTGAAGATTAGAGAAATGCAAATGTCGTACCAATTTTCAAAAAATGGAAGTATGAAGTGGGTAGGGAGCTACAGGCCAGTCAGTTTGACCTCAATAGTTTGCAAGGTACTAGAAAATCTGGTTAAACAGAATGTTCAGATTCATCTTGATAGGCAGAATCTTTTAAGGGATACTCAACATGGATTTCGATCTCGAAGGTCTTGTTTAATTAACCTTTTGGAGTTCATGGAGTATGTTGCTAAAGAAGTAGACAATCAAAGCATGATAGATGTTGTGTACTTGGACTTTAGCAAAGCTTTTGATAAAGTTCCACATGGGAGGCTAATTCATCAACTACAGCAACATGGGCTTGTTGGAAAAGTTCTAGGCTGGATTGAAGCATGGTTGAGGGGAAGGAAACAAAGGGTAATGTTAAATGGATGTAAATCTGATTGGAAGGATGTTCTGAGTGGAGTACCACAGGGCTCTGTTCTAGGGCCCTTCTCTTTATCATCTTTGTGAATAACATTGAGGTAGGGCTGAGGAATAGAGTGTTCAAATTTGCGAATGACATCAAGCTGGAGCCCCTACCTAGAAAAAGATTTAGACAAGTTAGAGAGAGTGCAGCGCAAAGCAACTAGACTCATCAGTGGAATAGGTAACTTAGAATATGGAGAAAGGCTTGTGGCATTATATATGTATTCACTCAAGTATAGGAGATTAAGGGGGGACATGATTGAAATGTACAAAATTGCTAAAGGACTAGATCGGGTCAATTTAAATGGCGCTCTTCAGTTTAGAGTATCACATAGGGGTCATCAATTCAGGTTAGATAAGTTGAGGTGTAGGACAGTTAAGCGACAACAGGTCTTCAGTCAAAGGGTTGTTGATCAGTGGAATGGGCTGCCTGCTGATGTAGTGGGCAGTTCCTCATTGAATGTATTTAAAAGTAGGGTGGATACATTTTTTAGACAGGAAAATCTCGTTTTTGAGTTATAATTTGTGATGGATGGGGTGAGATGTATGTTAAGCAAGTGTGCACGGCACTGACCCCTTTAAGCAGGCATGGATACAGTTGGAAAATTATTGACAAGGCATTCAATCCACATGTGTTAAGAGAGATCAGGGGAATAGGGCTGGAAAGCTAGGGTAGATAGGCATTGATGGGTGTGTGGGATGTTGGAGGACTGGTTCTTCGGGATGTGGGATGGTTGGGGAGGGTCTTTTTACCAGGCTTACATTATCTTCCATTTGCAGACTTAACTGGATGGGCCCTTGGGCCTCTTATTGAGTCTGGGCGCTTTATAACTTTATATAGGGTGTACCTAGCAGTGGATTCAGCACCTTCCTTCGGGATGTGATACTGATGAGATTGTCTATGGTAGCACAATGGGAGTGTGCTATGCAATAGCAAGTGAATTGGTGCTAGATAGGCTGCGATATATAGCTTCCTAGGAACTTGAGATAAGGGATTGATTGGGGTGAGAGTATGTACATTTCTAGTACATTCTCCAGATAGGCTTAACCCAGATGGGCCCCTATGGCTCTTATTAAGCCTTAACACTTTATGACTATGACTTTATGACTTTATGGTGTACACTGCCGCCTGTGGTAGACCGCTCCATCCCTGGTGTACACTGCCGCCGCCTGTGGTAGACCGCTCCATCCCTGGTGTACACTGTCGCCTGTGGTAAACCGCTCCATCTCTGGTGTACACTGCCGCCGCCTGTGATAGACCGCTCCATCCCTGGTGTACACTGCCGCCGCCTGTGGTAGACCGCTCCATCTCTGGTGTACACCGCCGCCTGTGGTAGACCGCTCCATCCCTGGTGTACACTGCCGCCGCCTGTGGTAGACCGCTCCATCCCTGGTGTACACTGCCGCCGCCTGTGGTAAACAGCTCCATCCCCGGTGTACACCGCCGCCGCCTGTGGTAGACCGCTCCATCCCTGGTGTACACTGTCGCCTGTGGTAGACCGCTCCATCCCTCGTGTACACTGCCGCCGCCTGTGGTAGACCGCTCCATCCCTGGTGTACACCGCCGCCGCCTGTGGTAGACCGCTCCATCTCTGGTGTACACTGCCGCCGCCTGTGGTAGACCGCTCCATCCCTGGTGTACACTGCCGCCGCCTGTGGTAAACAGCTCCATCCCCGGTGTACACCGCCGCCGCCTGTGGTAGACCGCTCCATCCCTGGTGTACACTGCCGCCGCCTGTGGTAAACAGCTCCATCCCCGGTGTACACTGCCGCCGCCTGTGGTAGACCGCTCCATCTCTGGTGTACACTGCCGCCGCCTGTGGTAGACCGCTCCATCCCTGGTGTACACTGCCGCCGCCTGTGGTAGACCGCTCCATCTCTGGTGTACACTGCCGCCTCCTGTGGTAGACCCCTCCATCCCTGGCGTACACTGCCGCCGCCTGTGGTAGACCGCTCCATCCCTGGTGTACACTGCCGCCGCCTGTGGTAGACCGCTCCATCCCTGGTGTACACTGCCGTCGCCTGTGGTAGACCGCTCCATCCCTGGTGTACACCGCCGCCGCCTGTGGTAGACCGCTCCATCCCTGGCGTACACTGCCGCCGCCTGTGGTAGATCGCTCCATCTTTGGTGTACATTTCCGCCTGTGGTAGACCGCTCCATCCCTGGTGTACACCGCCGCCGCCTGTGGTAAACCGCTCCATCCCTGGTGTACACTGCCACCGCCTGTGGTAGACCGCTCCATCTCTGGTGTACACTGCCACCCCCTGTGGTAAACCGCTCCATCCCTGGTGTACACTGCCACCGCCTGTGGTAGACCGCTCCATCCCTGGTGTACACTGAACCGGATCTTCTTCTTAGGGCCTGTTGGATCGGTCAGGAACGGCTGACGTCGCTTGGTTTGACACCCTGACACGTCGACCACGCTGCAGCTGTTCTTCTGTTTCACAACCGGAGAATCGTCGCCGGCACTCGGCGGCACGCACTAACCCGGGACCGCGGCACGCACCAACCGGGGACCGCGGCACACACCGACCCGGGACCGCGGCACGCACCGACCCGGGACCGCGGCACGCACCGACCCGGGACCGCGGCACGCACCGACCCGGGACCGCGGCACACACCGACCCGGGACCGCGGCACGCACCGACCCGGGACCGCGGCACGCACCGACCCGGGACCGCGGCACACACCGACCCGGGACCGCGGCACGCACCGACCCGGGACCGCGGCACGCACCGACCCGGGACCGCGGCACGCACCGACCCGGGACCGCGACACGCACCGACCGGGGACCGCGGCACACACCGACCCGGGACCGCGGCACGCACCGACCCGGGACCGCGGCACGCACCAACCGGGGACCGCGGCGCGCACAACGGATGTACTTCTCAGTGTTTGCGAGCCGGGCGCACGCAGAGACGTCCGCCTTTCGCAACGGCGTCAGACAGCGTGTCGGAAATGCCGGCACCGGCCACCGCAGCTGTGCTCGGCTGCCGGCCGGCCACCACGCCGACCTCCGTGCGAGTGGGCACGGTCGCAGGCGCGGACACAGCATGGACAACCTCCCTGGTGGCGGCCGCGCGGCCGCTCCGGTCCGGACTACACCCGGATGTCGGGAACAGCCGACATGTCGGGAACAGCCGACATGTCGGGAACAGCCGACATCACCTGCATGGTGGCAGGCTGGTCAAACACAGCCAGCAGTGAAACAAAACGTCGGTCCGTACCTCGACTGACCATCGCGACTTCCGCCCATGTTGGTGCTCGCCTGCGGCATTCCAGCCGCGTTTTCATCCAGCTGATTTTCCCGTCCTGCTGAAATGACATTCGTTCCACAGCCTGAGTTTGGCTTCCGTTGGTTTCTATATCTCATCCAAGTTGTTGAGACCGTTCAAATTCGTCCGCAAATGTACGGAAACTCCACCCAACCAACTATCGACAATTTTTTTGGTCACGTTTTCTCCTTCAGCTCACACGATCCCCATAATCGGCCGACAGGCGCGCCTCTGACTAACCGGTCAAGGTCACACGGACGCCGACCACGGTCAGCTGACGTTTAAGCCCCCAGGCGTTGCACTTGACCTTCAGCGGCGCCGTTGGGTAGCGGGCTGAGCAGGGCTGGCGGATGTCTGGTGCGGATCAATACAGGCGCAAACTCACTCATCGTTTGTATAATTTTCAAAGGTTACTTGAGTTCAGAGAAGGGTAGCTCGACTTCTTGCTGCCGGTTTTGACGTTTAAGTCACGCTCGGCGTCGGAGGGTGGGTTGGGGTGGGGGGACTTGCTTGCCGGCTGGCAGACTGCACCACGAGTGGCAGCCCACTTGCGGTAGTTGAGCTGCTCTCGCCGTTACAGTGAGCGTCACTGCGCGCTGCCCACCGCGGCCACGACTCTCATCGGAGGGTGGGGTGGGGGGGGGACTTGCTTGCCGGCTGGCAGACTGCACCACGAGTGGCAGCCCACTTGCGGTAGTTGAGCTGCTCTCGCCGTCACAGTGAGCGTCACTGCGCGCTGCCCACCGCGGCCACGACTCTCATCGGAGGGTGGGGTGGGGGGGGGGACTTGCTTGCCGGCTGGCAGACTGCACCACGAGTGGCAGCCCACTTGCGGTAGTTGAGCTGCTCTCGCCGTCACAGTGAGCGTCACTGCGCGCTGCCCACCGCCGCCACGACTCTCATCGCTCGGCAGTGTGACCCTCCATGTGGCCGGAGCACATCCGTCGCGTGCCGTCTCGTCAGTGGTCAACGGCAGGCTGTCGTGGTTATCGTGCGCCCGTGTGAGACAAGTCCATGCGGCCTAGCTCAGCACTGCTTCAGGAGGCGTTGTGTCGCCGACGTGCCAGTCATTCGGATGCTTCGTGATTTATATTTTGATTGAACACTGCGCTGCAATATACATACACTGAAAGCTGGCAGTCTTTCGGCATTTCGTTGAAGTGCACATGGTGTCTTTCGGCAGGCTATTATTTAGAGGTGCGGTGTATAATTTGCAGGGGGAGCGGTGGCTCCACGCCTGCTACGGTGCGAATTTCAGGCAACACGTGGCTGACGTGACCGAACAACTCAGCCTCCAGTGACTCAAAACTACTGCTGGTTGGTTATTGGTTTTCCGACACGTCGACCGTTCAGTCATGTAGCGTCGCCAATCTCTCACGCCGATTGGTCGCGGGCGAAGAGTAGCGACAGGTGAGACTCGAACCCACAACCTTTCGATTGTGAGACAAGCATCTTACCCCTAGACCACTCGTTCCCTCACAACTACTGCTAGTTAGCTGTGTTGAGTGTGGCAAAGAGATCGTGTCACCGACTGCAATACATGGCCCAAGATGGCAATGACTGGAACATCTGGAGGAAACAAATGAATATATCTATTGAGCTATCAAAATCCTTGAAAAACAACGTATTATGGAGCAAGTTAGCGAAATAATACTAAATAATAATATATAATCCATACAAATGTCATCGAATCTGGAAAAATATGATGGAGAAAAGGATGCAATTCAACACTACCAGATTGCAATCACCAAATGGAACAAAATGTCAACGAATAAACAACAACTCAGTGGGTATTTTGCAAAACAAGCAGAACCTAATGATACGACATAGGAAATTTCAGTGCCCCACTGTTCTAGCAGCACGAACACTTGGCAGCATGATTGCCACTGAAGCTGAAGTTTTGAATTTGCTTCATTATTTAGAAGGTCACAAAGCATGCGAACCTGTCAGGCTCACTTCAAAGCTTCACATTACGACTACTTACTAGCCTCCTTGATCAGCCACTAACAAAGCTTACTAGCAATCCCCCACCCCACCCCTAAGATTGTATATTCCGCTTACAGTGAAAGGAAGTAAGTGCATTAGCAATATTTAAGGAGACGGTAACTGTTCATACCATGATCATTGTGATCCATAAATTTTCTTTCTTTCTTCGAAATAAAGCTGACAAAAAATGCATGACATAATTAATTGCCATCTGACATGAACTACACTAATTTTGCACAAGCAAAGTGGGCACAGCCGGAGCATGGTGTTTGTCTCCAGCTGGCATATTTCTCTGAAACTGTACCAGAGACGTGATGCAAACAAAATTTCACTACCATGGACACCGACGTTTAAAAATATTTTGATAACAAGCTGGTCTTTTTTGGAATTTCTGAGACACTCGAATTGGCCAAAATCATTCCTTTGAAGAAGACACCCAGCTATTAAGCTAGGATAAGCAAATTCAAAGTCAATAACACTGCATACTTCTTATTCACAAGACAGTGTTTTCAATCTCTTAGGTCATTATTTAATTATTCCAGCGTAATTCAGGACGAACTCCGGAGTATCTCTCACACACGACTAGAAGCTATGCAAAATAGTTCTTGGAGTTGTAACATGTGCACTCATCAAAACTCCTTCTATAAAAAATGCTAAGTAATATTTGGATCGGAAGTTCTACACTAACGACAACTGAGACATAATCTAATCTTCCTATGTATGTTTAATACAACGAAGAATGGCTCTCAGATGGTCCTAGGTTTCAGACATTTTGTGTAAATAAAATATACGGCGTTCAATATACCAGGAGGTGCTGAGTTGACATCAAAAGTAACGATAAAGATTATACTTTATTACTCAACGTTTCGGCCAGGGGCCATCGTCAGGAGTGATAAAAAAGCTCCAGCTTAAAACATTGAAAAAAGCACGCGGGAAAAAGCGCGCAAAAAGACACGTGGAATGCAGAAAAGCATCCTCAGTGGTGCGGACACTCACAGAAACTCCAAACCAGAAACAAATTATGTCAAGAAGGAATCCTGAGGAAGCCCGAGCCGATGGTCTATATACATATCGATGCATACACTCACGCACATATATAGACATATATCCAATATAACGCGTAACACATACTATATATAATTTATGTTTATGTAATTTGATGTGATATACCAAGACGTCGTTTGCGTGTTTAGTTGCGGCCGTAGATTACGTATATGTAGAGATTCGAGGACCTTCAGATCAGCGTTGTCCCTGGCTGTTGCTAGAATTTCTACTTTGAAGTTTGTGTTAGTGTCGCTGTGTTCCATGTTAGAATGTTTGTCGATCATGTGTTTGCCTAAAGGTGTGCGGAAGTCTGTCATCTCCCAAGTGCTCATTGTACCTATCCCTGATGCTACGTTTGGTTTCACCGACATAAAATGTTCCAAGACAGCGATTGCACATTATTTTGTAAACTACGTTTTTCCGTGTGCATCTACCTTTCAGTCTGTTGATACAGGTGTGGCACGTTCTCCTACTAGCATGGCATGGCGGCATTTCCAGGGCTGAGCGGACCAGGTAAGATTTCAGCGTAGGTCCGCTGGTCACTTGAGCACTTGGGAGATGCCAGCACTTGGGCACTTGGGCATTCCACGTGTCTTTTTGCACGCTTTTTTCCGCGTGCTTTTTTCAATTTTTTAAGCTTGAGTTTTTTCATCACTCCTGACGATGGCCCCTGGCCGAAACGTTGAGTAATAAAGTATAATCTTTATCGTTACTTTTGATGTCAACTCAGCACCTCCTGGTATATTGAATGTCGTATATTTTCTTTACACGCAATGTCTTCCTATGTATCTTACCTTTTCCATCTTCGGCCAATCCAAACCATATCACGGATATAGTCACCCTTTGGAGGATGGAAATTATGGGCAGGAAGCTTCGAAATTCGGCATCTCTCCGGGGGCCACATCACTGCTCTTTCGTTTTCCAAATATCTATACCGTAATTAACACAGTGGACACAAATGGCATCACAATGATACCCTGTATGGAAAGCTTTCAGAAAATCATAAATAATTGTGCACACAAAAAAATAATTTGCACTTAGAAGCTTGACAGGAAACGCAATGCCAACCAGACACAGGGTGGTAGTATGCCATCTAAATTGTTCCCTGTTTGTAAACATGAATTGAAGTCTATGTATATAATTACTGTGTGGGTATTGGTTTCGGATTTTGTCCATAATTGTTGGTAGACAAATCTTGCTAACTACCTACAACTCCCTTGTATTTAATCAAAGCACTTGCCCGTCATGCTGTGCGTACGTTTCCCTTGGCTTACTAATTCCAGAGTAATTTGCCACCGAAAAATGAAACGTTTGGGTGCTACATCTGGTCTTCATTGATGAACTCATTTACGTTTCCTCAGCGCCATCTGCTTCGAAAATTTTCAACTTCAGCAGCTTCTCACATATTTCCAGATATTTCAACTTGACGGAAGCGGTGGACTCGACCTTTGCACTTGCCACCTGTACTAGACTAAGTCTCCAGTTTTCACACGATTAACATTTAATCGCGAAATCTCATTCGTTTCACGATCAGGGTCCAAAAGTTGTGCCGAAATGGGTGACCAATTGCACCCCAACACTGACCTGTTACCGACTGCACCCCGACGTTGACATGTTACCGACTGCACCCCGACTCTGACCTGTTACCGACTGCGCCCAGATATTGCCCTGTTACCGACAGCACCCCGACATTGACCTGTCACCGACTGCACCCCGATATCGACCTGTTTCAACATGCCAAGAACATCAACCAAAAGAGATAGAGAGAATGTCTCGAGCAACTCTGAAAAGCCCTGGATGGAGCTAGTTAGTTAGTGAGTTATTTTGGCTTAGGTAGTTATTTTGGCTTTGGATGGAGCTATATGATGCTGTATTTCTCATTCATCGATGCTGCTTCGAACAAAAGTTAATAGGGCATGGGGATAAAATCATCCCCCACACTCCGCGGGGTAGAAAATTATTCCGCAATGCGAGGGTTAAAAATGAACTAAAACTAGGACATGTCTATAGCCTAAAACTGTTATTTCTGTAAGCTTGTATGCTCAGGAACGTGTTCAGCGTTTCAGAAAACACTGATCAAGTTTTCAGCGAAAACCCGGACAGTCGGGTGCCATCAATTGATAGAGTTAGATGATTCAGGTCCCTGGCGTCGAGCATAAAACTTTGGTGGAAGCGCACTTACGCCCAGATAACCAAGCTGCTTGGCGTCACACAAAGTCACTCACATGACAAGTTGGTGGATAGAGTTTGTTGGATGGAGTCCGTTCGCAGACTAGCCCGCTGCCACTGCCGACACAGTTGTGAACGACAGGAATGCTCGATTTCGGTGCCGAGAGCCCGCCACGTGCCCAGGCAAGACGCAGACAACAAACACAGAGTTAATGTATGTGTTTAAAAAGTCGCCACATATGCGAACACTGCTCCCCCCCCCCTCACATATCGGGTCAGTAACCATTGGTACCGCAGTTCCGACGTAATGCCTGTATTCTTGCCACCATCGAAGCCACAGCGTCGTAACCACCGGAGCCACAGTCCCGTAACCACCGGAGCCACAGCGTCATAACCACCGAAGCCACAGTCCCGTAACCACCGGAGCCACAGCGTCGTAACCACCGGAGCCACAGGGTCGTAACCACCGGAGCCACAGCGTCGTAACCACCGGAACTGCAGCTCCGACATACTAACTGCCGCTTCATCGTCACTGAAACTGCAATCTCGCAACCACGGGATGCGCCGGTTCGTCATAATCACTGCAATGCATCACTAGAACTACAGTATCATCAATGGCCCCACCGCTTCGCCAGCAGCGATACGGTATGGCCGGCCGCACGACGGTATCGTCAACGACCCCACAGTCTCGTCAGACGACTCACGGTCCGCGGTGCCACCAGTCCTGCAGGTCTCGCCCGGTGCCGTCGACGTCGTGCCGGTCGACCCGGGGCGTGCGTCTGGCGTGTGCTGGCGCCGGGTCCGTCTGTTGCGTGTTGGCGCCGAACGTTCCTGTGACAGTCCCGGAGATGGGGGGGGGGGGGAGACGGACGCTGCCCGACGGCTGACCAGCCCTCATGGGACCGGTCGTCGCACCGTGCTGGTGCGAGACATCATCGGCCGGCCGGCACGGCTCCGGCCGTCGCGAGGTCGGACAGTGTCGGCATCTCAAGTGCGCCGCCGCCACGTGACGGCGACGGCGACGGACCGGCGCTGGGACTTCATGTCGTGTGGGAGCGGCCGGTCCGGCGCTGGGGCGTCGTGTCTCGCGGGGCGTGTCGGAGCGGCGCCGGGGCGTCAGGTCTCGCGTGGCGCGTCGGAGCGGTGCTGGAGTGTCATGTCTCGCGGGGCGTGTCGGAGCGGCCGGTGGGTTGGTCGCGCCCCGTCAAATGACCGCACACGACATGGTGCTGGAAGGTCACGTGGCCTCTCACGGCAGGTCACGTGGTACTCTCACGACAGGTCACGTGCTACTCGATTGCCAGTTCGCAACTGCCACGTCGCGTGACCTTGTTCCGACATAACATCCAGTTTCCTGCGAGATTATACGCCTCTCTCGCCAGACCAAACGCATCCTCTTCTCGCCGCGTCGCACAACGACATCTGGCTCACACACGGCACCTCGCCGAGCCACAGCACGTCGGAACCACCGGCCGCCAGGCCACGTGACCGCCTCCTGCCAGGTCACACGACACTCTCCTGCCAGGTCCGGTCACGCTCCTCGAGGCCGACGTCCTCCAGGTCGACGGGGTCGAAAGTTAGGCTGAGGTCGCTCGAGAGCGCCGGCGCCTTCGGGAAGCCGGGCAGCTGCGACAGACGAGTCGAGAACACGTGTATTGTGTTCTCGTGACAGACGCTGGACGACTTGGGGAACGTGTGTGTGCCGGCAGCCCGCTGAAATCACACGCGCGCAGTCGTCTCAGTCGGGGTCGGGGATCAGCGGAATCAGTCGAGTGCAATGTCACACATCTGCGAGCGATGGCATGTTTCAACCCTGAGCAGATGTCACAGATGATCGTTCAGCCAATCACGATACTCTGTCGAGTATCGACGAGCACGGCGTACTGTAACACACCACTTGGTGGTGAAATTATGACGATTAAGTTCATAGCACACATTTGAATTGACTGTTGCAAAGCAGAGAGGGATGTGCTGCGCACGTTGCATGTGCTGAAATGCAACCTTTCACAAAGCTGAGCAAATAACTCCGTGTACACTCCATCACTCCCCAATGTAGAAACAACATCAAAAGAAGGAAATTCGCGACATGCTGGTGCAGCTGCTTGTTTGTCGATTTCTAACCGATGGAGGTCAGGCCGACCCTGAGTTGTCAGTGTCTATGCAATCCATCAACCTGACGTCAAGTCGCCCAGCTGACCCCGAGACCGGCAGCCCCTCCTTCCACCCAAGCACACGCACAGACGCTGCGCCTGTTTCGTGTCTCGCGCCGCAGAACCTAGGCCGGAGAACGGAGCTTCTGCCATCACGGCCAGTGTTTATGTAATCGGCTGCCTAATTAGTTCACTAGTATGCCTCGCGGGTGCTTCACCGGGTCGCTGAAGCGCTCGCTGCTTGTCGCATCGCCTACTTGACTACTGGCGCCTGGCTACTCATCGCCCGGTGCGGCCATTGTAACCCATTTACCTGCAAGCTCGTGTGTAAGTCTGTTTCACCCCTATATGCCTTTCTGACTCGGGGTAAGAAAGGCCGCTGGGTTGTGGATAGTCCCACGATGCTAAATACAAACAGACTACAAATGCGCTGCCGGGTAGCGTTATCGACAGTGCGCGGCAATGTCAACAGGGACCAGCGACGGCAGCGGCGATTTCCTACTGCATCAGGGACCAGCGACGGAGCGGCGATCTATTACTACCTCAGGGACCAGCGACGCAGCGGCGATTTCCTACTGCATCAGGGACCAGCGACGCAGCGGCGATCTATTAATACCTCAGGGACCAGCGACGCAGCGGCGATTTCCTACTGCCGCAGGAACCAGCGACGGAGCGGCGATTTCCTACCGCCTCAGGGACCAGCGATAGCAGCGGCGATTTCCTACCGCCTCAGGGACCAGCGACGGAGCGGCGATTTCCTACCTACTTGCACTGACCGTTGAGCCGATGAATGGGGAAGACAGGGGACCGTTTCCTTGCCATGCATACTTCCTGCAGTGTGCAATGTCGTGCAGACCGAATAATTGTGTGAGTGAGGAGTGAGCAAGCACGGGCTAGTGAGGTGGTGTTATGCTGCACTCAGAAGTACGGCACATGTCGGTGTGTGGGAGGTTGAGCTGGGGCTGTGCGGCATCCGGAGCATATGTGCGAGTGTAACCAGCGAGGTGTCGGCACGAAGGTGGATATAAAGCACCTATTCAGACGCCTGGCTGGTTCTAACCCACCCGGGTGTCGGCAGGGCTTGACGGCGGCGCTGCACAGTGGTTTCACTGCCAGCTGAGCACGAAATACCACAAATCCTTGTTCACGCCCAGCGGTACAGCTTATGCGTCAGTGTCGCGCGAGCCTGGCGCTCCAATTTCAGAGAAGTCGCCGCTCTGCAGACTGCTAAAGTTGGATATGTCCAACTTACGAACGTGCCGCTGGGGCGTGAAATCCGACCAATTAGAATACGCATCCCGTCGTGCTGCCGGCGAACAGCTGTTGAGAGCGAGATATGCGCCGAGGCGCGGCCAGCATGATTCACCCTGTAGTTACGCAAACACATCGAGCAACCATGTGGAATGGGCAAGCGCCAACGCCGACCAAAGTTGCTGTTGGAGGGTTGCACCACTGTGGCCGGTGGCCAGCAACGTGGCGTGAACCGTTAAACAGCCAACGGAGAGGATAAAACACATCATTGGGTTCGATGACGCCTTCGTCGTGGTTAACTGGTAAAAAAACATAGGCATTTGAATGCAGTTTACATCTGGAGTTAATTCAATGAAGCAATGCATCGATATTTACGCCACTTAAACACCTATGCCATTTAGAAAAGCAACGCGTGTGTAGAGCACGCCTTCGAACACTCCTGAGATACTCCATGGATACTCTGCCACGTTCCCAAGCAGCTGCGTTCAAACAGGAGTGTGCGTGGGGGAGGGGGAAAAGCAGCAGCTGCAAGTGCACCCCACAACCTGTACAGACTGTTAACATGAAAACTAGGAGCATGCAGTGAAACTAAATGGTCCCGAATGAAACGACCCGTCCCAGCGACATAAATTCCTGTATCAAATACATGGAGTTTAGTTTACGACAGGGGCGTAATTCTAGCATTAGACATTATTACACACTGACAAGACATGACATTCAAATAAAGAAAAAACATTATTCATGAATGCTGGTACATTTAGAACTCACCATTAAGCATATCATGTAGCACCGTTATCAACGTGTTGGGTTAAGCCTTCAGGTCTCTGATTCTGTAGTTTCAACGAGTAGACGCTAACATTTACATTGCTGCTTGCCTTACAATTCACGAACAAGACCAAATTCAAAACCGCCTTCCCGGAAGAATGACTACAACTCGCCTACAACCCAGCACCACTGCTTAGCACCACTACAGTTGGCCTGGTGCGCTCGAAGACGCGACGTGTTGTCGCCGTTCGCTATCCCGCGTTGCCAACCAATTTTGAGTTGGCGTAATTTCCGGGGCGCCGCGCGTGGACTGCAGACGCCACGGTCGGTTAGGGCGGGCGGGCCAGGACGGCAACAGCGCACGGTGACAGGTCGATAGTGGTGCCGGCACCGGCACCGCTGGCTATGAGACACCTCTACCTCGTCGTCTTCACTCAGCCAACTGCTCGTATGAGCCAACTTCACTCAGCCAACTGCGCGGTCGTGCCCGGAGAGCGGGGGTGGTGCGAGTGGTGGGTGGGCCGCGCACTTCTCCTCCGTGTGTCAGTTGGACTCGTATTCTTTGCGACGGTTGTAAACTGGCAGTGGCTTACCCGGATGGTGGTCGGGGTATCGATGGATGGGCGTAGCCACGGATTTTTTTTATGGGGAAGTGACGAGAGGGTTTCAATTTATCGGTTTTTCCGTGCAATGTCACAGACGTAGTGTTTAATTTCACGAAGATTTGGGAGACGTCTCTCCCGTCCCCCTCGCAATGGTGACGCCCATGCATCGATGTGTTGGAGCCGAGGAGTCGCTGTAGTTCCAACGGCAGGGAGTTCCACCCTGGATCGCAAGATCATGGGTTCGGATCCCACGACCGGCGGGACTACCGAATTTCCTGCGACCAATCGGCGTGAGAGGATGGCAAAGCTTGGCTAAGCAGCTCAAAGCGTCCAAGAAACTAAAGGTTCTTCTTTTTGTTTTGTTTTATAACCATACGCGGTATTGACGATGACGTTACGGCTTGACACCACCCTGTGGATATGTGCATGGGAGCAGTGCCCTGTGGAGGTGGTGCGTGCTACTCGCTATCCTCGGGTCACTGTATTGAGACCATCCTGTGGGTGTGTGTGTATGGATGCGGTGCCCTATGCATGGGGGGGGGACGGTGCGTAGGGAAGTTCTTTTCTCGCTTATCAGACTTATCGCGTATGTCTGGGGCAAACTTCTTTGGGATACGTGAATAGAACTATGGACCTCGACGATGACGATAAACCCCGGGTATAAATTAAAGAGCTATCTGTTTCAATCTCCGAGCTCCGAGCTTTCAATACCCCACTTATATTTGCGTATTTAATTAACGGTTAAATAACGATGATTATTCAGTTTCAACAGTGCAGCAGCGACAGTTCATTAGAATCTTCCAGAGACAGGCAGCTACAATCAAGCTTGACAGTTCGCCAGGCATTAGTCCCTCAGTTCACCGGACCATCCCACATCTTGACGGACGACAGTTCGCCAGGCATTAGTCCCTCAGTTCACCGGACCATCCCACATCTTGACGGACGACAGTTCGCCAGGCATTAGTCCCTCAGTTCACCGGACCATCCCACATCTTGACGGACGACAGTTCGCCAGGCATTAGTCCCTCAGTTCACCGGACCATCCCACATCTTGACGGACGACAGTTCGCCAGGCATTAGTCCCTCAGTTCACCGGACCATCCCACATCTTGACGGACGACAGTTCGCCAGGCATTAGTCCCTCAGTTCACCGGACCATCCCACATCTTGACGGACGACAGTTCGCCAGGCATTAGTCCCTCAGTTCACCGGACCATCCCACATCTTGACGGACGACAGTTCGCCAGGCATTAGTCCCTCAGTTCACCGGACCATCCCACATCTTGACGGACGACAGTTCGCCCTGGACACAGTTCGCCAGGCATTAGTCCCTCAGTTCACCGGACCATCCCACCTCTTGACGGACGACAGTTCGCCAGGCATTAGTCCCTCAGTTCACCGGACCATCCCACATCTTGACGGACGACAGTTCGCCAGGCATTAGTCCCTCAGTTCACCGGACCATCCCACATCTTGACGGACGACAGTTCGCCAGGCATTAGTCCCTCAGTTCACCGGACCATCCCACATCTTGACGGACGACAGTTCGCCAGGCATTAGTCCCTCAGTTCACCGGACCATCCCACATCTTGACGGACGACAGTTCGCCAGGCATTAGTCCCTCAGTTCACCAGACCATCCCACATCTTGAGATATGCAACCACTCATTGGTCAACATACATCTTCATTGCCACATCTTCATACGTTAGTTTTCTGGCCATCATACATATCAGCGCTTCACCATTCAATTCAACATTCACAGGGCCACCGTACATCTTGGTAGTCACCATACATCTTATCAATCACATCTTGTTAAACGTCATCACATCACGGCACATCATCTCTGTTTCCGGTCACACATTCAAATATTAAAGAGACTACAGCGTTCCCATACAATTCAATTTCCATACCGACCGGTCTTCAATCACGCTATACGTTCAAGTATTCAAACAGCTACATCTCAACAGACAACCCACGACTCTCAGTCAGAGTCGTACGTACCGTGGATACCGAAGTACGGGACAGGACCGGCCATCAACCGCCCTATCCCGCCGAGCTCCGTCTCACGACTCTTGCCGGAGCTGAGTCGACTCCGCGCCAGCTAAACTCGACGGCCAACACCCCTGGTACCATGCCAGGCAGTCATGTGCCCCAGCCGGCGACAGGTCACACGCGAGAGCGCCGGTCGCACGGCCCCGAACCCCGACTCCGCGCCAGCTAAACTCGACGGCCAACACCCCTGGTACCATGCCAGGCAGTCGTGTGCCCCAGCCGGCGACAAGTCACACGCGAGAGCGCCGGCCGCACGGCCCCGAACCCCGACTCCGCGCCAGCTAAACTCGACGGCCAACACCCCTGGTACCATGCCAGGCAGTCATGTGCCCCAGCCGGCGACAGGTCACACGCGAGAGCGCCGGCCGCACGGCCCCGAACAATCGAGAGCAACGCTCGCTCCTGGTGAACTCCACTGCAA
The DNA here is from genome assembly GCA_034440615.1 of Ashinkailepas kermadecensis. NCBI lineage: Eukaryota > Metazoa > Arthropoda > Thecostraca > Neolepadidae > Ashinkailepas > Ashinkailepas kermadecensis. Next base: position 171,918 of record JAOTOM010004386.1, on the reverse strand, counting down.
CGTCGGGCGCGCCGTCCCTCTGAGACCTCAGAGACATTCCATCAGACCAGAGTCATCTCTGGTAGCAACCAGAACTCGACCGCTCGCGGGAACCACTGCTGACAGCGTGCACACAGGCGGCTGACGGCTGAGCTCAGCTTGCACACAGGCGGCCGGCCGGTCGGGGCGACACAGCCCCCGACAATAGCGACTCATGATCACCGCTCAGCTCACGGACAGCTGACATCCGACATTCACAGACACAGTAACATTCATCCATCAGTCACACATTATTATATGTCACCATTACATTTCTAAATCATACATACTTCTGTATTTAGACGTACACTTGTCCTTACGCGCCTGACACCACTCCTGACATCACCGACACCTTCGACATCATACACACTTGACATCACAGATGCACTGACACACCTAACATCACGGACCTGACATCACAGACATATCTGATATCACAGACTCACCTAATATCGGCCACGGGGTATGATATCTGTCATACCTGTTATTCCACTGTCGTACTACTCTCATTCTCTCACAACTGTACACACTGCACGTGTTCTGACATACGACTGTTATGTACATACAAACCTTCCCGACTGTGGCTTGAATAAACTCGTTAACATACATCACTCAAGACGAATCACATTCACGTCACCCACTGACATTCAAATTAACATCATGATGGTCACATCACCCACTGGCATTCATATTCACATCACCCTAGATATTTCATCATCTCAGGACGGCGGCAGTACCCATCCCCTGATATATGTGCACCTGACCGGAAATGGGGAGGGGAAACAATATCCGTTGGCCTCGCCGACGGTCGGCGACATGCCGACTAAGCAGCTGGGCAGCTCGGCGCCCCTCAAAGCCCTGGCCCGGTATGATATCTGCCCGAACCGTCGCGACATACAGTGGGGAGGGCTATATTTTTAAAAACAAAGTGCCCCCACAACCAGCTTCGCTACAGGTGCTACTCACTATCCTCGGGTCGCTGTATACAATCCTTGTTGTTATGGAGGTGCCCTGTGAAGTGGGGAGGGGAGGGTGCTACTCACTATCCTCGGTTTTTTGGCCCCTTTTTGGGGGTGTTTGGTGGGGGGGGGCCGTGGGGGGGGGGGGGGGGGTACTACTATCCTCGGGTCGCTGTAGTTGATGGGTGCCGGTCGCCGTGGCAGACTACTGTTGGGCGCGATCGATACCGTCTCAGAGATGCTGTGCATGGCCGGCGGTACTGGAGGCTGCACCCGCCGCAAGTCGATAGTGTGATGAGCTGGCCCACCTGTAACGGGTCAAAACAGGGTCACGGTGTCGTACTGTTGCCCATGGCAGGAGGCTGGGCCCGCCTGTAATGGGTCAAAACAGGGTCACGGTGTCGCACTGTTGCCCATGGCAGGAGGCTGAGCCCACCTGTAATGGGTCACAACAGGGTCACGGTGGACTGTTGCCCATGGCCAGGTCCGCCGAAGTCAAAAAGGGTGTCCACTGTTGCCCATGGCAGGAGGCTGGGCCCGCCTGTAATGGGTCACAACAGGGTCACGGTGTCGTGCTGTTGCCCATGGCCGGAGGCTGGGCCCGCCTGTAATGGGTCACAACAGGGTCACGGTGTCGCACTGTTGCCCATGGCAGGAGGTTGGGCCCGCCTGTAATGGGTCATAAAAGGGTCACGGTGTCGCACTGTTGCCCATGGCAGGAGGCTGGGCCCACCTGTAATGGGTCACAACAGGGTCACGGTGTCGTACTGTTGCCCATGGCAGGAGGCTGGGCCCGCCTGTAATGGGTCACAACAGGGTCACGGTGTCGGACTGTTGCCCATGGCAGGAGGCTGGGCCCGCCTGTAATGGGTCATAAAAGGGTCACGGTGTCGCACTGTTGCCCATGGCAGGAGGCTGAGCCCGCCTGTAATGGGTCACAACAGGGTCACGGTGTCGTACTGTTGCCCATGGCCGGAGGCTGGGCCCGCCTGTAATGGGTCACAACAGGGTCACGGTGTCACACTGTTGCCCATGGCCGGAAGCTGGGCCCGCCTGGAATGGGTCATAAAGGTGGTGTCGCACGTTGCCCATGGCAGGAGGCTGGGCCCGCCTGTAATGGGTCACAACCGGGTCACGGTGTCGTACTGTTGCCCATGGCAGGAGGCTGGGCCCGCCTGTAATGGGTCACAACAGGGTCACGGTGTCGGACTGTTGCCCATGGCCGGAGGCTGGGCCCGCCTGTAATGGGTCCAAAACACGGTGTCCATGTTGCCCATGGCAGGGCCCTTAATGAAACAGGGCCACGGTGTCACACTGTTGCCCATGGCAGGGGCTGGGCCCGCCTGTAACAGGGTCACGGTGTCACACTGTTGCCCATGGCAGGAGGCTGGGCCAGCCTGTAATGGGTCACAACAGGGTCACGGTGTCGGACTGTTGCCCATGGCAGGAGGTTGGGCCCGCCTGTAATCAGTCATAACAGGGCCACGGTGTCACACTGTTGCCCATGGCAGGAGGCTGGGCCCGCCTGTAATGGGTCAAAACAGGGTCACGGTGTCACACTGTTGCCCATGGCAGGAGGCTGAGCTCGCCTGTAATGGGTCACAACAGGGTCACGGTGTCGTACTGTTGCCCATGGCCGGAGGCTGGGCCCGCCTGTAATGGGTCACAACAGGGTCACGGTGTCGCACTGTTGCCCATGGCCAGAGGTTTGATCCGCCGCACATCGATATTGTGATGAGCTAGCCCGCCTGTAACGGGTCACAACAGGGTCACGGTGTTGCACCGTTGCCAATGGCCGTCGGCAACGGAGGCTGGGCCCGCCTCCTGGATGGACGAGCAAGAGTAGAGGCCGGACGTACCGGGACTCGTCGGCCAGCTGACGTGGCGACAACAAACGGGCCGTGGGCCAGCTGCTGCGCATGACCAAGGTTTTTTTGACACGTTTGAGGGACAAAACCGAACCGCTCTGTACTTCGAATATTTCGCGCATGTTTACGATCGTATGTGGAGGGCGGCTCTGCTGACCAAGATAGTCCGCCTCGGCGGCGTCGTGTACAGCACCCGGCTGTACCAACGCCTCACTCTCGGGCCGACACGAACGAGTCAGATGGGGTGAGGCTCGCTTTAGACACGCGCGTGTTCAATGGGGGTCTGCCCTGGGGCATCGTCCTGGCCACGCTCTTCTGGCTCGCGTACGCTGATGCCATCGACGGCTGCATGGGCTGGACGATCTCCAGATCCCTGTACGCGGGCGGCGTAGCTCTGCTAACCGTTACGGGGAAGATCGATGCATGTAGTGCATGTCTGCAACCACTCTTGGGTCGGGTGGGAGAATGGCTCTCGAAGTGAAAGGCAACGCCTAGCGTCAGCAAGTGCAGTGCTACTCTCTTGTCCCTCGACCCGAAGGAAGCGCACGGCAACTACGGCGCAATTATCTCCCTCCAAGAGCAACCCATTCCAGGAGATAATGCGTTCACTGACATTTGCAGAACATGTTGCGTAAGTAATACAACGCATGGCACCGGCACCCCGGTTCCTCATGGCCCTGGCTGGCAGAACACATGGCAGACACACCAATGCCATCATAGTAGCTCACATAGGACATATGCGAGCCCTCTTTGACCCCGGTGTTGCCGTCTACCATGCATGGGACACCAAGCACAAGCAGACAAGCAGGAGCCGGAACAGAGTGTCCGTATCGCAACCGGCTGCACTCGCCTGACGCGCCGCGACGCTCTCACGACTGAGACTGAGCTGCCTGTCCTGTCTCCGAGAGCAGAACAGCTCGTGGCGGTGGACGCACAGTGGTTGCTGCGCTTCACAGCAGACAACCCCGCGCACGCCATCCAGAAACACTCAGGCCAGACTCCAGTAACGCACACACGAGACGTGGCGTCGCACATGCCGGGCGGAGGCTGCGGAGCCGAGTCTGCCGCCATAGCCTCCTGATGAGCACGTTGTGCTGAAGAACAGACAGTGTTTCTGACGGGCTGGACGCTGCACGGCGGACAGAGCGGGCCCAAGCGACCTACCGATAGAACCAGCTGCACCGCATCAGGGCACTTCCCGATGGATGCCTGGAGACTCGCGAGCCATCGTCATCACCGTCATCACCCACTGACGGCGACAAAACTCTCCGACCCCCACACACCCGCAGGAGCGAGGCGCAGAGCGCCCTGGAGCTCCTTCCGTCGTCGAACGTGGCCGTGTGGTCGGCACAAGGAGGCTGCAGACTCGCCGGTGCGGGCGCTCGCATTCAGTGCCTCTTCCTTGGTTGAGCGTCTGGCATTCTAGAGGTACGGGGTTGGATTCTTTGCGGTGCCTGCCCTTCCCGCCAGGGTGAGAGGCAGGCGACGCCACATGGCCTCCGCTGCTGAGCGCAACGTAAAGGCCACAGCCACCACCAGTGCCTCTTCCTCGATACGGAGAACGTCATCAGGGCTCGCTGGAACTGAAGCTGTCCGCAGTAGCTTGCGAGCGGAGCTGATGTCCATGGGGGCGGCCTTGACCACCGTTGCTGCGCTCCCGTAGTCGGAGGTGCGCGGGTTCACCAACTGCACATGCTCACGGACATGGGGTCCGGCGTCCAACTACTGAACAGGGATGCGGACGTTCAAGGCAGGCGATCAGCTATAAAACATCGGTGCGGCGATCAGCTATACAGCAGCAGTGCCCGCTCATCTGTGTCACAAACCGCTCGAGCTGCACACATATGCATGGTGAACGGCCAAAGCCCACCATTTGGCGTGTCACCCATAACTATTGGAGCAGATCCAAATTGCCACGAGATGCAATGTTGGTGCAGCTATATCGGCACGGAAACAGCACGCTGGTGCAACAGTACTCGTCCTGCACCTTGCAAATCAGCGTGTTGGTAGAACAATGCACTACTTAGCCATTGGTATCGCCAATGTATACTGATAAAGAAACACTTCATTTATACACGATGCAATTGCACAACAATGCACCCACTGTTCCTCTTATCAGTGCACTGATAAGTGCACTAATACACCAGTGCACTGGTAAATCAGTGCACTGGTACATCAATGGACTCACTTTTCCTTGTGTCGATCAGCGTAGTGGTATCGCAATGCACTCACCTTTCCTCTTGTCGAGCAGCGCGCTGGTACAGGGCACCACGTCGGGACTCTTGTCACCGACGCATTCGTCATCGAGGGCGACCATGCCCAGCATCTTCTCCCGACTCTCCTCCGTCTCGCGGCGGGCTGACCTCAGCTCGCGTGACCTGGTCCGTTTCAAGGTCAGCACGACGGCCAGCGCGATCAGCATGACGGCGAGGATGGCGCCCAGCAGGATGCCCACCAGCGGGGTGAACTGCAGGCCGCCGGCGCTGTTGTCTGCGAATGGTGGTGGTTGTGTTGGAGCGTCGCGATCGACTGCGGGTCGACCGGCTGAGCGGTGCACTGGTGCCTCAGCGAGCTGAGGGATGAGGGACACCGCAGCGCCTCGCCCGCTTATCGACATCAGTGTGCTGTGACGGGATTGTGTGCTACGACATGGTGCATCTGCAACAGGTACCCTCAGCAGACGTCGATCGCTGGCATTACCAATGGCATTGCATATCGATGCTCTTGTTATGAATATTTAATACTACTCCAGTAGAGGGGGATTCCGCCCTTGTGCTTTTTTGCCTTCGTTCCATAGCCCTTTGTGAGAGAAGCGTGAAACCAGGTGACGTTTTCTGACTTTCTTTTCTTTACTCTGTGCCAAAATTTATTTTCGTAACTATATCAAGGGCGGCTGCAGGAACGAATATTTGGAGGCACATCGGCAGACCTCAGCGAAAACTACGCACATCCGTTTGAATATTTTCATTGTCTTGCTGTTCAGGTGACTATAATTTGGAATTAAACTGATCATACTACCTTGTTTACCTATGGAGCTGCCCAGTTTAAGCCTAACCATGCCAGATGCGGATCCAGGTGAGGCGGAATGAGCAACATGTGACTAGTTTTCCCAACGAGGCATCAATTGCGTTGCTATAGGAAGTTGTGTGGGTGGAGTGAATTCGGGGGAAAAAACCGGTAACAATGCATCACAAGCAGTGAGGGAAACAGAACACTTCCCAGCTGGCCGATCTCGGAGATGACGAGAGATATTCAGGACAGATCCTATCCAGCATCACTAGAAGCAATGGTGCGACGAGGATGACCCTGCTGATAGCGGATCAAAGAAGCGGAGGGGTGAATCAGTACCAACGAGTATGATAAGTCACATGCAGTGACGGAACCAAGGTATTTTCTTTCCAATAATCAACGATTGTGGTAGCCTTCCCACTCAGGCCTCTAGGAATACCCCTAGTATGATTCCCTACCGACGCCTCTGGTCAAAAACCTCACCGGAAGCAAGAACTACAAAATAATAAGCATTTATGGCGCTGACTGCGAATAAGGATCAGTCACAGAGAAAGAACAAATGATATCCAGGCCTTCTTTGGTTCCTGGCTACGTCATCTCGCTGCTTTGCATGTGCTTGTAGGGATATCAAATGGTGCTTTAGATCAATACAAATCAGTTTCCCTATCCAAGCACAATTTTACCCATGTACAATACAATCACAGTCCAAGGTGTTTGGATCAATTTTCTTCCTATTTCGGCCTCCTGACTTCGTCATTAGAAACATGTTGCTGGGGTGATATTTTAGAAGTGCACATAAGATCAGTAGAATTCGCTTCAGCTATTCAGCTTTGAAAGCTGCCCAATAAATTTACAGGTCTCAGGAGAGGGGTGGAGGGCGGAATCTGTCACCCTTCACACATTCAGGCCTGAGCCTGAAACGAGCCCTATCGCAATATGGTTAACATCACAAGAGAGTGGAATTGAATAATACTTCCCACAGAACATCTCGTCCAAGGTGCTCAGCACCGTGCTGATTTTCGAGTCATGCACCTGCACCGGAGGCTGGAATCCGCCCATCCCCCCTGTTTGTCGAAGGTATCTCGCCAACAGGCAGGATATTGCAATGGAATCTCGTGGCCTTGTTGCAAATTGAAGAGCGAGCCTCGCATGAACACATAATGGGATGGATGTGGTGGACAGTGATTTTAGAGGTGTTTGAAATCCGCTCGTAAATATAGGAACTGCGGGTGTGTAAGTCGACCGAACGGCCCGACGGCCGGCCGCCACAAAGGATTCGTTTATGTGGTGGCGTGGCGGCGCGGCGCACCGGTCGAGGCTAGGGTCCAGGGTCCAGGGTCCAGGGTCCAGGGTCCAGGGTCCAGGGTCCAGGGTCCAGGGTCCAAGGTGCAGGGTCCAGGGTCCAGGGTCCAGGGTCCAGGGTCCAGGGTCCAAGGTGCAGGGTCCAGGGTCCAGGGTCCAGGGTCCAGGGTCCAAGGTACAGGGTGCAGGGTCCAGGGTCCAGGGTCCAGGGTCCAAGGTGCAGGGTCCAGGGTCCAGTGTCCAGGGTCCAGGGTCCAGGGTCCAGGGTTCAGGGTCTATGGTCCAGTGTCCAGTGTCCAGAGTCGGAGGCCGATACATGGTAGTCAAATTTATAATTCAGTGAGTTCATTATAATCGCAAATTCCTCTCCAAATTATTGCTTCTAGTTTAAATAGCTTCAGGGATCTGGGGGGGGGGGGCACAGAATCCGTCCCCACCCCCTGTCGGTTCGAGTAATGTGAAAGGGCCTCCTGTGTTCATGTTAGCCTGAACTTACAGCTGAGCCGATCCGACATTCGCCTGGGTCGTGCTGCGCACAAGACACAATGGAACATGTACCGATGTCACAATGCTGCCTTCAGCAGGAGGGAAATTCGTTTGATCATGGTCGCTTTGATGAAATGTAGGTATACTTCTCCATCGCGCGCAGTGTGCAACCTGAACCGGCACCACGCAATGTTGCCTTGCAATGCGAATAGGGCTGGCACTGTAATTGAATTTAACAGCAATGGAACTTCGCCAAGATGAGCAGATTCACTTACTCCGAAGCCATCGCACTATCAAAGTTCAGGGAATGGAAAGATTGAAAGTCAATTATGTTCTGGAAATTCAGCCCGGTCGGCGCGCAATGCCAGGAATCGAGGCTGGCTGATGCAGTCGAGGCAGTACCAGATCGGATAGCGCAGAACCTCGACCGCTGCACTCCCAGAATAGACACACTGAGCCTGGCTTGACGCTCTAGAGTACATCCTCGGCGAAACCGCATGCAAAATTCGTGAGTCGACACGGCTGGCTGAGCAGTACGTCCTCACCCGCTGCGCTCCCCTGTCACACGAACATAGGCCGTTCATGTAATATCAGCGGTGCGATGGCTCACTGAGGTCACCTGCCGCGCACTAATAAGCTGCTGCACCACCTGGGTATTTCGCGCTGGAGGAAATGTTTCACATAAATATAGGAAGTGGGGTGCAAACGCCACCGAACCTCTGCTTGTTTGGCTGCCGAAAGGCCGCTGAAATATCCCACCGAACCTCTGCTTGTTTGGCTGCCGAAAGGCCGCTGAAATATCCGACAGAAAATCGGCAACAAATAACAAACACACTGCTGCACATTTTCTCGTACATTTCTCATCAATTGACTGTTGAAACATGGCCAGGCGTGGTTCCGTCCTCACTTCACAACAGTGTTAATTGGTTGGGCAACATGTGGTGGAGCAGCCGTGCATATTGTAAACCTGACGATCACCTTTGGCGGTCTTAAACGCAGTGATCATCGCGGCAGATCCGCCGGGGTAGAACCACATACTTATTATACATGGCAAACTGCACTTGTACGCGCCATACGAAGAGGGGACAGTAAATATTCGGGCTTTGACAGAGAACCACATGCTCCTACCATAAACCAGAAACCAAATTTCCATACTAATATTTGTTTTAAGCCAGATAGATAGATGCAGTAAACGACATAATCGTTGAACGCTCCATCCATCGCTTAATGTTCCGAGGTACTCCATACATTGTCGCTATATATTTTGGTTGGTCTTACAACTCAGGTCAAGGAGGTCAATATTGGTGTGCAGGCGGTCACCCATCTTCGCCAGTTTCTGAACCCTAGTCGTAAAACAAATGCACTTTCCTGCTTCAATATTCATGGCATGCAAACTGAAGACGTGGATTAACACAGGCGACACGTGCAAACGTCAAGGTCACCGAGCTAGTCATGGTCAGCCTGGCTGAACATGACAGTTTTCGAAACAAAGAAAAACGCAACGGACACCAAAAAGAATATCAAATATCAAACCAGCGAACCGGTTCGATAGCTAATCTGGCATCATATTTAAACAAACAGGTGGGATACATCGAAGCTCAGGGGCCATCCGGATTTATTTTCGACCGTAAAATGTGGGAAGTAGAGAAATAGTCTTCGAATTTAATTCATCGAATTTTCCCAGCGATCCCCAATGGGAAGGATTACATGACGTTAGATATGGCACAAGACGATCATATAGGCAGCAATTAGCAAAACTGTGGGGCTTTGCAGAATCGTACAAAGTGTGGCGAATGCGCCGAATGTGCAAGGCGGGTGTACACGTGCACGGACGTTGGCTTGGTGGCTTGGTGGTGACCGGGCGTTGTAGACTAAATCCTGAAATAGGACAAATTAGCGTTTGCATTGATTTGTACAGAAGTCATTTTAGCAGTATGAACTGACTTATCAAGACATGCCATACAAAAATGAACAAGGGGGGAGCGGGGGCGATGAAATCCGATGACATACAAACAATAGTGATAGATTGAGCCCCTCGACAGGAAATTCAAGTTGTCGCTATTTAAAAAAATATAGAATAGGAATGTGCCGCCTTGACAAATAGTGGTAGAAATCCGGGGATTCTATTAATGGGGGTGGGTGGGACCCTCCAAATCCGCTTGCCCCCTGACGCAAATCCTAGGTACGCAACCGACAAGGACATAGGCACTGGTGGCTGTCATGGGCAAGTCAAATGGCGAGTATGGCGGTCAGCGTCCCCGCGCCTGAGTAATGGGCCGACGAGACCATCACGGAACAACGCGTATTAAAGCCACTCTTGGCTGGACACAGATATAACACAGACATAATGCAGATGTAATAGGCTTGATTGCAATCGACAGACATGCCAATCAGATCCGCCCGCCAGTGCAATACCTCGGACGCCGCATGACCAATGAAGTCGATGAGCCCTAAAGCCCCAATAACTAACCAACCAGCGCAACACTGACTTAAGCCAGCCACATGTGCGTACAGGCTAAATGACGATGGTACGGAGCGGTGTCGACTTTCCGGCAGCATATCTGCATGTGGTGTTTTATTGTCGCGATGTGTGGCAATCTCGACAATCTTAACAATGTGATCAACTGGCAATCAAGCTTGCTGGCGATAACAAGCAGCAACCTTTCAAAAACTTTCGTCCAATGTGCATACCTAAAGTTCTGTTTGCATGGATCGGGACAGCTGCTATACAACACGCGGCCAATGAAACTATAATACAATTGGCCCCTTCGTGTCTCATGCGGAAGTCATGACCCAGTTCCAAGCAGCACTGCACGTGTAATGGGATTAAAATACGAGTCGATACTCATTAACAAAGCACGAGCGCTACTTCAAAGCGTGCCGCGCTTGAGCCGCCACCGAGTATGTTGCTGGGCGGCCGGGGGTCAGCGGGTCAGCGAGACAGCAGTCACGGTGACCCGCCGATCACAACTGGTAGCCCCGCCGGCTTTGGTGTCATTGCTAGACAGCGAAGATAATACAGCTGCAATAGACGGAATGAGCACACCGTTCCTGAGCCTGGCCATTATATCTTGGGGTCGTGATGATGGCAACTTATTCTCGCTTCGAGTCGGGTCGGGCTCGGCGCCTGATTTCCGGGGCGGGCCGGCGCTAGGTTCTAGCGGTGTCCATGTGCGATGTTCCAAGCTTCCTGTTCGTGCACAGGCACCAACCGAACGTCAATGCGACGCCTGCACACTGGGAAATATCCCCGGGGAGACTGACAAGCGACCCGCGCCACCTATTGGATCTGGATTCAAGAGCACTAGACTGCGTTGTAATCAGAGGGATATCGCGGGAATTGCATTGGATAAGTATATATCCTCAGCTTCCTCAGCTGTACAGGGAGGCATGATCCATGTCACGCCATACAAACAGCATAGGTGACGGCACAAAGGTTGCTGCATTTAGTGCGTGATGGAGGATGACAAATGATGACTCTTCGCTGTTTCATCAACTACGGCCTTCGACCAACTTTACCACTGCAGCTCTACTGCAACTGCAGCTCTACTGCAACTCTGCTTAGCTCTGTTCATCTAAACTCATCTATCTTCAAGACTTCAATCAACTGTACCCCCGTCAACTCTCCATAAGTCAACTCTACTATTCCTTTCCTGTCTACTTTCCTTAACTCGGTACTCCTTGCGCCACTTTGCCTATGCACATCCATGCACACGGCAACAGCCGATATCAATAACACGGTGGCAGGTTGGCGAAATTCACGACACATGCACATGGGTGACAAAGTTTGGAAACCCCTGGCAAAGCAACTACTGGTGCATCGAAAGGATCTTGAACCTGGAGCACATACCAGCAGAATGAAGCACGGCGAATTTGGAACAGGTGGGGAAGATGTAACTACAAAATGCAAGAAGAAATTTCATCACTCAAGTAGCAATTCTTAACCCAGTGTTTCTTCTGGGAAATACTGTAGCAACGTTCCTTGCATCGAACAAATCTGCCGTTCCACGCATCGACGGGCACACGGCAATAGGCACCGAGTACATGACGAAGTGCGCCGCGGTACGACGAAACGGCGTGGCGCAATCATCCCATAGTACAGTTATGTAATAAGCCCGGGCCCTAAACAAAAGTCGGGCTTCACTAAGCGAAAGCAAATGTGCGCAACACCTTTGATCTCTCCGTCGACACTCGTTTGATGTAGCCGAGCAGCTCATGTCCGCGGAGGCTTCCGTCAGATACGGATCAGCTGCCTGCTGCAGTCGCCCGGATGATGATATAAAAAACTCACAAATATTTGCTAAAGAGCCAAGTTCAGCAACATTTCAACAACTTGATCGGCAATTAGTTACGTTTGAAATACTTGCTAGACAAGGTGAACAATGTTGGCAACGTGGAGGACGAAGAACGTCCTTGCGGTGAGGCAGAATACCGGGCTCTGCAGATGATGACTTGTGTTAAAAGGAATCAAATTGGCGGTGGTCTACCGCCACTTTGCGGCTACTGAGATGGAAATGCTGGGCGCCAAATGACCATGTAGTCGGCGCGTCCTTAAGCCCAAATAATCAATCAATCGAGATGGAAATGCGAATCTGCGTTAACCAAGTCGCGTTGCGTGACGAGCATCGCGACTTCTTGGTGCAGCTGCTCTTTCCAACTCCAGTTGCTCATGCCCTCGATGCAATGACAGCAACAGGGCCGAATTAATTACAAGGGGAGCGAGTCCATGTGATGAGCACACACGAGCTCTCACACCGCATAGAAACCATACTAATGCCTTGCACGTGGCTAAATTTGGTTACAATGCTTCTAGATTTGCGTGCCCCAATAGGACGTAATGATGAGACTAGTAAAGACATGCCGGGCGTGGTACGTAATGCTAAGAAGTGCCTCTGTGATACTTGTAATGTGTGGTGCGTGCATCTATGGTACACAATGTTGATACCAGCAGAGACATGCTGAGCATGGTACACAATGCTGAGACTAGTGCACTAGTCTCAAGAAGAAAGCCTAGTGGCAAGAAAGCCGTCCATGATATGCTGTGCAAGTGATGCGCGATGCTGGTGGCACCATTTAAATGCCATTGTGGTTGAGCGACTGAACGACATCAACTTCCTATATTTCTGGCGATCCCATGGTTGGCAAATTCGAAGACAGTTTGCAGCACACTGCTTGGCATACATATCCATAGGTGAAAGAACAATATCAAGTGGCCGTCGCAAATTTCCAGGTTCGTGCTTCCAAAGGAGAATGTTACAGTTGCAAAGAGGGCTGAACAATGCAAACTCAGACAAGGTCGATGTGGCCGCTGCTGTGGTTGGTGTTGTGGAAACAACACCTGTGATTCTCCATCCCCACCCGTGTGTATAAACCCCCGCAGGCATGCTGTGTAGACAGACACAACCAAAGGTAAAGATTGACCAGCATTGTTCTACAGTCGGATGAAGTACTGCTAAAAAAAACCTGACAGCTTCCATACACTCTTCCTGCACGTGAGCGCGCTATTTCTACATCGCACAGGCTTCAGCGTGCACCGCTATCACGACCTGGTGGTGATCGATAGGTCACTGCAGAAGCCACACCATCAGGTCATCCGTCACGGCCAGGTGGTGACCGATGGGGCCCTGCAGAAGCCACACCATAAGGTCATCGCCCATGGCAACTGGTCGGAGCGCAGCGGAGCCAGACAGCACCCCGTGGGCTGATAGTCTGGCCAGAGCCAGTCCAATCTCAGCGGTGTAATCAGATATTGCTGAGATGCTAAATTACCCGCAGTCAATAGGTATTATCAGCTGGCGGACGGTAGGCGCTGGCGTAGCGGCGGCTGGCGGTCGGCCCGGCGACTAAATCCAGTTCGGCCGGTCGCTACCGTGGCCGATGACGGGCTTGGAAAGGTCATATCATGAGGTCATGGTGTGGCCGTAGGTAGGTCACCGGATGTCACGAGGTCAGCAGGCGGGGTGGATCGCGATAGATTGGGGCGGATGGTTGGATCTGGAGGTGTGACTGATAATCCCGTTTAGAGGGGTCCTTCTACGCCCCCTGAGGATTTCCGCGGATAGTGAAAAGAAACGGCGCACGGTAGCGCGCCGAAATTTCGCGTACCTTTTTCCACATCAATTTGGCATTTTGTGTGAAAATTTTGGGGTCAGGTAATCTACGGTCAACGAGTTATTGTAGGTCAAATGAGGTCACTACCAAAAAAGTCCAACCAGTCGTCACGCTTCAACGGATGAAGATATTTGATTGAAACTTTCAGCGTTTACTTATCTTTAGGAATGCAATGAAACGCTCTGTATGAATTGTTGATTTTTCGTTTTTGATGACATTAGTTTTGCATATTTGCCCATTACGGCTAAAATCGAAGATTCTGGCTGAACTAAGCATTTTTATGAGAGCAAGTTGACTTCAAACAACGTGTTGAGGTCCGTTCTACCCATTAGAAATGAAAAATCAAAGAAAATTGAAACCCAAGATTTTGAAAATTCCCAAAAGCGATGTTTTGGTGGACAAAATTAGGGTCATGGTCGATTTCGCCTTTCTTTTCTCATTCCAAATAATTTTTTTTTTAAATCTCACCCAACATGAACTCCCCAGAGCCAAAAACATGATGTCAGTCGTGATCACATAGACCCCCTAGTAACGTCACTTTTGGGGATACAATGTTGGGGTGGTTTCGGACCCTACTCGTCGAGCGCTTTCCAATGACACCTCTTTCGTTTTCATGTGACGCTTAGTTTGGATATTAGAGGGGGCATTTATCGACACCCCCCCCGAGACGGGGTGTGAGAACCTGACCGGAAATACCGGAAAGGGTTAAAGCACGACCAGGAGCGGCAGTGCTAACTGTGTGGATCTATTGAGGTGGAATGGGTGAATCTGAGGATGGGAACGTCATTGAACGACAAATAGCGGTCGTGAAGAGAAGCTTTAGATCGTGGTCGCAGCTCTTCGCATAAAATGTTCTCCTTCGGGAAAAATAAGCGTGGAAGCAAGGCAGAGGACTTCCGACAGGAGGAACTAACATTGCTTCCAACGCCCGAAGCTTTTCCAGTGCGTTCAATGTACTCTAACATATTTTGAGCCCCTTTCCGTCTTCGAAATCACGTTGTAGTCCGACATTTTTGAGGGCTTGGATCCCATTTCCGGGCTGTAAATTTGTTTACATTTTTATGGGTTGTAAATTTGTCGGTGATGGGCGGGGGACAATGTACCGAAGTTTCTCTTGCTGCCACACTAACTCAGAATTTTAAGACACTGGAGTTTCACATATAACTCACCCAACCCCCAAAAACAACACACATAGAAACAAAAACAAAAACAACACAAAATAACACAAATTGGTCTCAGTGCCATCTTGGCTTGCGGTGGATCCTTGTTCTATATTGGTAAATACCTGCGATGACGCTCGTGTTCAGCAGAGGAGATACGTCATCTTGTGGGCCAGCACCGCGTCAGATATTGAGAACGGAAGAGCCTACTGTGCGGTTTGATAGGCTATGACAATGCACTTCGAAAGGAGAGTTTCGCTCCCGGACAGCAGGGATATGGCAGTGTGCGGCACATTGGCAGCTCCAGGGCGGCAGGGATATGGCAGTGTGCGGCACATTGGCAGCTCCAGGGCGGCAGGGATATGGCAGTGTGCGGCACATTGGCAGCTCCAGGACGGCAGGGATATGGAAGTGTGCGGCACATTGCCAGCTCCAGGACGGCAGGGATATGGCAGTGTGCGGCACGTTGGCAGCTCCAGGACGGCAGGGATATGGCAGTGTGCGGCACGTTGCCAGCTCCAGGGCGGCAGGGATATGGCAGTGTGCGGCACGTTGCCAGCTCCAGGACGGCAGGGATATGGCAGTGTGCGGCACGTTGCCAGCTCCAGGGCGGCAGGGATATGGCAGTGTGCGGCACATTGGCAGCTCCAGGGCGGCAGGGATATGGCAGTGTGCGGCACATTGGCAGCTCCAGGACGGCAGGGATATGGCAGTGTGCGGCACATTGGCAGCTCCAGGACGGCAGGGATATGGCAGTGTGCGGCACATTGGCAGCTCCAGGACGGCAGGGATATGGCAGTGTGCGGCACATTGGCAGCTCCAGGACGGCAGGGATATGGCAGTGTGCGGCACATTGGCAGCTCCAGGACGGCAGGGATATGGCAGTGTGCGGCACATTGGCAGCTCAGGACGGCAGGGATATGGCAGTGTGCGGCACATTGGCAGCTCCAGGACGGCAGGGATATGGCAGTGTGCGGCACATTGGCAGCTCCAGGACGGCAGGGATATGGCAGTGTGCGGCACATTGGCAGCTCCAGGACGGCAGGGATATGGCAGTGTGCGGCACATTGGCAGCTCCAGGACGGCAGGGATATGGCAGTGTGCGGCACATTGGCACTCAGGGCGGCAGGGATATGGCAGTGTGCGGCACATTGGCAGCTCAGGACGGCAGGGATATGGCAGTGTGCGGCACGTTGGCAGCTCCAGACGGCAGGGATATGGCAGTGTGCGGCACATTGCAGCTCCAGACGGCAGGGATATGGCAGTGTGCGGCACATTGGCAGCTCCAGGACGGCAGGGATATGGCAGTGTGCGGCACATTGCAGCTCCAGGACGGCAGGGATATGGCAGTGGCGGCACTTGGCAGCTCCAGGACGGCAGGGATATGGCAGTGTGCGGCACGTTGCCAGCTCCAGGGCGGCAGGGATATGGCAGTGTGCGGCACGTTGCCAGCTCCAGGGCGGCAGGGATATGGCAGTGTGCGGCACGTTGCAGCTCCAGGACGGCAGGGATATGGCAGTGTGCGGCACGTTGCCAGCTCCAGGGCGGCAGGGATATGGCAGTGTGCGGCACGTTGGCAGCTCCAGGACGGCAGGGATATGGCAGTGTGCGGCACGTTGGCAGCTCCAGGGCGGCAGGGATATGGCAGTGTGCGGCACATTGGCAGCTCCAGGGCGGCAGGGATATGGCAGTGTGCGGCACATTGGCAGCTCCAGGACGGCAGGGATATGGCAGTGTGCGGCACATTGGCAGCTCCAGGACGGCAGGGATATGGCAGTGTGCGGCACATTGGCAGCTCAGGGCGGCAGGGATATGGCAGTGTGCGGCACATTGGCAGCTCCAGGGCGGCAGGGATATGGCAGTGTGCGGCACATTGGCAGCTCCAGGGCGGCAGGGATATGGCAGTGTGCGGCACATTGGCAGCTCCAGGGCGGCAGGGATATGGCAGTGTGCGGCACATTGGCAGCTCCAGGGCGGCAGGGATATGGCAGTGTGCGGCACATTGGCAGCTCCAGGGCGGCAGGGATATGGCAGTGTGCGGCACATTGGCAGCTCCAGGGCGGCAGGGATATGGCAGTGTGCGGCAATTGGCAGCTCCAGGGCGGCAGGGATATGGCAGTGTGCGGCACATTGGCAGCTCCAGGGCGGCAGGGATATGGCAGTGTGCGGCACATTGGCAGCTCCAGGGCGGCAGGGATATGGCAGTGTGCGGCACTTGGCAGCTCCAGGGCGGCAGGGATATGGCAGTGTGCGGCACATTGGCAGCTCCAGGGCGGCAGGGATATGGCAGTGTGCGGCACATTGGCAGCTCCAGGGCGGCAGGGATATGGCAGTGTGCGGCACATTGGCAGCTCCAGGGCGGCAGGGATATGGCAGTGTGCGGCACATTGGCAGCTCCAGGACGGCAGGGATATGGCAGTGTGCGGCACGTTGGCAGCTCCAGGACGGCAGGGATATGGCAGTGTGCGGCACATTGGCAGCTCCAGGACGGCAGGGATATGGCAGTGTGCGGCACATTGGCAGCTCCAGGACGGCAGGGATATGGCAGTGTGCGGCACATTGGCAGCTCCAGGACGGCAGGGATATGGCAGTGTGCGGCACATTGGCAGCTCCAGGACGGCAGGGATATGGCAGTGTGCGGCACATTGGCAGCTCCAGGACGGCAGGGATATGGCAGTGTGCGGCACATTGGCAGCTCCAGGACGGCAGGGATATGGCAGTGTGCGGCACATTGGCAGCTCCAGGGCGGCAGGGATATGGCAGTGTGCGGCACATTGGCAGCTCCAGGGCGGCAGGGATATGGCAGTGTGCGGCACATTGGCAGCTCCAGGACGGCAGGGATATGGCAGTGTGCGGCACATCGGCAGCTCCAGGACGGCAGGGATATGGCAGTGTGCGGCACGTTGGCAGCTCCAGGACGGCAGGGATATGGCAGTGTGCGGCACATCGGCAGCTCCAGGACGGCAGGGATATGGCAGTGTGCGGCACATTGGCAGCTCCAGGGCGGCAGGGATATGGCAGTGTGCGGCACATTGGCAGCTCCAGGGCGGCAGGGATATGGCAGTGTGCGGCACATTGGCAGCTCCAGGACGGCAGGGATATGGCAGTGTGCGGCACGTTGGCAGCTCCAGGACGGCAGGGATATGGCAGTGTGCGGCACATCGGCAGCTCCAGGGCGGCAGGGATATGGCAGTGTGCGGCACATTCGCAGCTCCAGGGCGGCAGGGATATGGCAGTGTGGGGCACATTGGCAGCTCCAGGACGGCAGGGATATGGCAGTGTGCGGCACGTTGGCAGCTCCAGGGCGGCAGGGATATGGCAGTGTGCGGCACATTGGCAGCTCCAGGACGGCAGGGATATGGCAGTGTGCGGCACATTCGCAGCTCCAGGGCGGCAGGGATATGGCAGTGTGGGGCACATTGGCAGCTCCAGGACGGCAGGGATATGGCAGTGTGCGGCACATTGGCAGCTCCAGGACGGCAGGGATATGGCAGTGTGCGGCACATTGGCAGCTCCAGGGCGGCAGGGATATGGCAGTGTGCGGCACATTGGCAGCTCCAGGACGGCAGGGATATGGCAGTGTGCGGCACATTGGCAGCTTCGTATATTAACATCGAACAGGAATTACCTGATGTGGCTGCGGAAAATTAAACAACGCACCAGAACCATGCTGAGAGAATAAAAACAACATTTCATGGCCGCCATCGACAAAAGACGTCATTGGTGTAAATGAGCGAAGGTAATAGCCGGGCTAGTGTAAATGAGACGGGCTATAAGTCTTCTGTGCCGCCGGCACAATCTCAGGCGGCCCATTGCTGTCGACAGGCAACTTGTGGATCGACTGCAGCTGCCCTTCTTGGCAACTGGTGGCGACATAAATTCCGGGTCACGGGTGGCTTGGTGCGGGGCGCCGTGTGGGCGCGCCAGTGCCGACATACCATCTGCTCTTACTCAACACCTTAGATCTTCCCCGCTACTTGCTCTTGAAACAACCGAGCTCGTTCGGTCTCGAATGAGCCCGCTGATGGACCTGTTCGGAGAAGCAAATATATAATGGAAAGCTAAGTTAGCGAATGTAATGAATCGAGTAAACAAATCACATATATCGCGCATGGGAACAGGTGGGGAGGAGAGGTGACAAATTATACTCCGAACATGCACACGATTTTGACATCAACACCTCGGACACCAATCCGCTTCATCCGATTTGTTGCGCCTTTCCCAAAAGTGAGCTCCTCCGACGAGCATTGTGCACGTGCCTCACAACTGCACGTGCCGACCTTCACGTCTCACACGTGCACGGTGTCGAATTGTCGCGAAACGGCGCTGCAGGTGACATCGTGCGTCCTTTCTGACCTCAACTGCCTCGCTTAACTAATGCCGAACAGCCGCTCAGCGTGGCATTTCTTGTGACCCCAACGTTGGGACAGCCGACTGACTAGCCCCCGGGGCATGCATGTCACGTGACAATTCATGTGACACCGACACTGGACCGGCCGACTGACCAGCCCCCGGGGCATGCAGGTCACGTGACACGCCGCAAACTTGCGACTTGCCAAGTTCCACCGGGAAACATTTCCTTCGAATACAAAATGGATGCATTTAAAGGAAACTTCGATAAAGTATGTTCAAAATGAAAATTAGAAAGCTGAGCCTGTCCCGCCACCCTACAGGATCAGGAGGGTGTCCCGCCACCCTCCCGCCACCCTACAGGATCAGGAGGGTGTCCCGCCACCCTCCCGCCACCTTACCCAAAGGACATATTGTTGTGGTTTAAATCCATTATACGCTTAGTGTGGTGAGACATAATTGACGGAAATGACAGAATAAAGCACGCAATTACTTTTTGCAGTCATGAACAGGTTTCAGGTCCTACTCTAAATGTAGAAGCTATGGCATGAAATGTAAACGTAAACATAAATATAAATAAATAAATAAATAAATATTATAAATATATATATATATATATATAAATGCATATACATTCATATGTATGTGTCGGTGGTACGTGTGTCATTGTGGCAACATTGCACATGAAATGCCCCTCATCGACTGACCTTGCCGGGTCTTGAGCTCGGCCACCTTGAGCGTGTCGGCCTCCAGGGTGACCAGACCGCTCTTGCCCCGGTCCGACACAGAGTACACGTGCACCACCACCGCCTCGCCCGGCGCCAGACTGCCCAACACGAACTCGGGCCGCCGGCTGGTCAGGTTGGAGAGCAGCACGTGCGTCTGCGCCTGGTACGCCTCCAGGTGGAAGAGCTGCGGGTAGCCGCCGCTGGCGCCGGACGCGCACACTATGTGCAGTGACGCCTGCGTCCGGTTGCGGATGGAGCAGTGCGTGGGGGTCTCCGGAGCCCCCACCGGGTTGGCTGCCGGAGGGGTGTTCGTGAGCGCGGCCAGAACGGTGGCAGTGATGCATGCGCCAAGATACACTGACACAAATCAATAGAAGACAATCGAAAGCCGACAATGTCAACGGATGGCAGTATAGGGGACAGCATTGGTAACAGGGCAGAAGCACAAGCTCAGACCACACAGTACATGAATCAAGGTGGAGATCTAAGTGGCGTTAGATCACTGTTTGGTCAATGATGGTGCCTTGCGAAGCGACGAAGTCGAGGGCTTTCGGCGTTGCTTTTCGGTGATGGAAAGATACCTTGATATATTCCTCTTTCTGGGGGACAATGCATTGTTGATGGTGGGGAAACTTTGAGGTTACTTAGCACAAGCCTGATCATGTGGGAATAAATTGCACCCATGATACATCGTGATACGTGCTAAACAAACAGCAGCGGCAGACAACTGCCCAGCAAAAGTATACAAAACGACACTCCTTAACCCAGGAGTAGCTACAAGAGCAAAATCATTGGACCGCACTATCAATCTAAACTCGGTCACAAGGCCACAGAGTCGCAGATGTTAAGCAAATGTCGCCGATGGTAAAAAGTCGCAGCAGCGCCAGCGGTCCCACCAGACCAGCGTCCGGACGGTACTGGTCTGGTCCAGATGCGTCTGGTCTGGTCCAACAGACCAGACCAGTCGCAGATGGCAACAGTAAATGACGACGATCGCCAACCACACCAACTGGAATGACGCCTGGAACTGGAGGTTAGCGCGGGCCATGACGTACGCGACACCATTGGCCACATCACACGAACTGGAGGTTAGCGCGGGCCATGACGTACGCGACACCATTGGCCACATCACACGAACTGGCAGTTAGCGCGGGCCATACGACACCATCGCCACACCACACCAACTGGCAGGTTAGCGCGGGCCATGACGTACGCGACACCATTGGCCACATCACACGAACTGGAGGTTAGCGCGGGCCATGACGTACGCGACACCATTGGCCACATCACACGAACTGGAGGTTAGCGCGGGCCATACGTACCACCCCTTTCCCCCACTCCTCCGAAGTGGGGGTTAGCGCGGGCCATGACGTACGCGACACCATTGGCCACATCACACGAACTGGCAGTTAGCGCGGGCCATGACGAAACCATTAGCCAAATCACACGAACTGGAGGTTAGCGCGGCCTGACGTACGCGACACCATTGGCCACATCACACGAACTGGCAGTTAGCGCGGGCCATGACGTACGCGACACCATTGGCCACATCACACGAACTGGAGGTTAGCGCGGGCCATGACGTACGCGACACCATTGGCCACATCACACGAACTGGAGGTTAGCGCGGGCCATGACGTACGCGACACCATTGGCCACATCACACGCGGCAACGCCAGCGCCCGCAGTATTATGTCGCAGCGAACGGCATGCATAAAGTCACACAGCGACACCCATCGCATCATCACACGATACACTCTTTACACCCGATGCCGCCTAGCGGTTGATAGGGGATCGGTGTGATCGGGGAGAGGTGTGAGACAGCACGCGGCCAACGCGCGAAGTTCACCCGCACGGAGACGTTCAGCAGGTGATGTATGTGCCTGTCGGTGTGCAGCTGCGACCATAATCCGTCTTCCAGAGCGTCAGAGCGAGAGAAAGAGCGAGAAAGACAGCGAGAGAGAGAGCGAGAGAGAGAGAGAGAGAGAGAGAGAGAGAGAGAGAGAGAGAGAGAGAGAGAGAGAGAGAGAGAGAGAGAGAGAGAGAGAGAGAGAGAGAGAGAGAGAGAGAGCGAGAGAGAGCGAGAGAAAGAGAGACGAGAGAGGGTGAGAGGGCGAGAGAGAGAGAGAACAGAGAGAGAGAGAGAGAGAGAGAGAGAGAGAGAGAGAGAGAGAGAGAGAGAGAGAGAGAGAGAGAGAGAGAGAGAGAGAGAGCGAGAGAGAGCGAGAGAGAGCGAGAGAAAGAGCGAGAGAGGGTGAGAGCTAGAGCAAAAGAGAGAACGAGAGAGAGAGCGAGAGACAGAGCGAGAACGAGAGAGAGCGAGAGACAGAGCGAGAACGAGAGAGAGCGAGAGACAGAGCGAGAACGAGAGAGCGAGCGAGAGCGAGAGATAAAGAGGGAGAGAGAGCGTCCTGCCAAAACACGAGTAACACTAACGTTGAACACGGCATCGATCGTGTATCCTCCTCGTGCACTGCTGTCCTCTGATAGCTACACCGGTACAGCAGTTCAACTGTTCACGCGATGTTCATAACGATAATATATATAGATGTTCATAACGATGTTTATAACGGAAAAAAACGATGTTCATGATGAACGAGAGTATTACGTGCCATCCAAACACGTAAAACCTGCATTTGAAACCTGTGTCTGGCTGTCATGCGATGCGCAATTTAACTGCGGCTGAACGGTCTACGGCGGTGGGTCTGCCGGCTTTCCCCCGAAGTGTGGGAGTGGGTGTGTGTGTGGTGGGGGGGGGGGGGCGCTCACAGCAGGTCTGCTGTGCGTGTCCGCAGCCGTCCGGCGGTACGTACACGCGAACATTGAGCAAGCGTGTTCGGTCGCGAACGAGGTGATTAGTGCTTTGCGACACGAAATACTGGCCTGCAATGCGTAGATGAACATATATTTATTGTTTCCATGAGCTGGTGTGACTCGTCAACTGTGTGACGTGATGTAGAAAGGGGCGATAAACACAAAGCCGGAAATCAAATCGCGGCCCGTTCAACCATTCATCCAGGGCAAATCAGCACCAAGCCAGCGGAGCCCATCAGTCCCGACCATACGGCTGGGAAGGGGTGCGTGTGCTTCCACTACAGTCGGAAAGCTGTCTTCGTAACGATGACATGGCACGACTGTGGAAACAATTACACACCCGGGCCTTCATGACTATGTGGCCAATGTGTCACCGGCCAACATTATATGCCCACCACGAAACTGGAAATCACCAATAATTATAACCGCGAGCATACGGTGAGTGAACGCTAGCGCGCACAACGCACGATACAGCGCTCTGCACAGTCGCTATATGCGGCCGTCTACAGAAGCCGACCTACGAGTTCGATTTAAATTCGCTCGATCCGCCGCCTTCTCCGCGCCCGGAGAGACCCAGTGACGCCAACATTTCGATGAGGTTCCGCCTGATGGTGGCATCCCGAGGCCGGCGGCTGGCTCAGAGCGCTCACACTGGTGCTCTCGGCACGTGCACAGTCTGGCCCGGGGCACTCACCGACGGCGACGATGTCGAACAGACAGGGCTGCTGCTGATCTCCAATGTCGTTGGCGCCGACACACTGCAGAGTGCCGAAGTCCAGGTCGGTGCTGGGCGTGATCGTGAGCTCGCTGACCGTGCCGGAACTGTGGAACCTGTCGGGGCACGAGCACATCGCAGTCGCGGCACTGCTGGGCGTGGGTGGTCAGGGGGTGGTGTGCTCGTCTCTCAACCGTAATATTATGGGAAAAACACATAGTATATACATATATACATATATATATATATATATATATATGTATATATATATATACATATATACATATATATATATATATATATATATATATACATATATACATAGCATATAGTATGCCAGAATGCATAGCATACTATCCTAGTATACATATCATACTATGCTAGTATAGACAACATACTATGATATATATAGATTGACTCGAGCCTGTCCCCGGACCTCGGCCACATGAACAGCTCACATTAACAGTCGTATTTGGAATCGAGTAAATCTGGATCCGGCCAGACTGCCTTGAGTGGCGAAGTGCTTTGGCTATTTCAATCAACTTAGTGAATTAAATATAAGTGATACAAATTATATGAACTACAAATAAGCTCATCGACGTTTAGAAAGATGAGGGAATATCGATGAGCAAAGTATATTCAGAGTTTCAGTAGTTTCCAGAAGCGCAGGAAGGGGGGACGGGGTCGCCCTCTTAAGAATCAAAATGCAAGAGATCCAACGGAAAATTTTTAGATTTTCACGACACAAAACCCAGAATTTTCGGCACGCTTTGTGCCAGTAGCTCACGGTAAATAATCATCCCGGCAACACATGCTTCAAAACTGAGTGAAGGAACCCGAGATGTTGACCAGCACTCAATGCAGATTGCAATCGTAGAAGAAATGCAGCGGCGACCATACCTGTCGGGACTGATCTCTAGAACTTGCTTCGTGTTGTTGAGCCGCCACCGGAACACCACGTCCGGAGGGTTGGACTCCACCTGGCAGGGGATCGTCACCTGCTCGTACTTGGCCACGTGGTACTGACGATGCTGGTTCGATTTGCACGCCGGCGCGTCTGAAACATGGCCATACAGCATGCACATGTCTAAGACTTCTTAACGGGGTCTCAAGTGCGCCAGAAATATGCGGGAAATGAATTATTTTGTTAATTTAACCGATATATTCCTTGAAAAAAATGAAACTTTTGATAGGTATGGGTGAGGCGACTTCACATCCAGTTAGCATATTATTCGATTCCCTGCCATAGTGTCACAATGGAACACAAGTGGTCTATTAACAAGCGTTCAGTTTGTTCCCGGATAATAGGACGTCATTGTCTTCGTCGCTGCGGCCGCGCAGGGTGTCTATTTCACAATAATGCCACGATGACGTCACTATCACACGCGCTCGTGGTGTTAGCTGAGCAGAAAATCAAATGGTTGGCTATTTTGGCTTGGGGCGCATCGCCTGCGACGAAAATCGCGTGCACCTGACACGAGGGACAGTGGCGCCATCACGGCCGCGCCCGAGGATCACAAACGCTGCGCCGCAGGAACGGCGGACGCAATGTCGTCGTAATAACCGGCTCCAAATTGAACGCTTGTTTACGTAGTTTTCTGCTGGCTGGCAGCAATTTTAGCCGAGTTCGGCGACCATCAAGGGCGCGGCAGCCGCGCGGGGAATATGTTCAAATAGCAGCCACTGAATCACAATGGAACGGCGATCGGTGTTTTATTTCCGCGCACATTTCCCATCGGTTGCCGGAGTTCAGACACGACGGTACACGGCGCACCGTTCACACACCGTCGATAGTGACGGCATGGAGCGGTATCGAATCGATGCAGGGGACGCTCGTCAGCGAGTCGAGAGTGCCTCGTCGTACACGTGTCACGGTTAACGTGTCACGGTCACGGCATTGTGAACGTGCCGGCGGACACACAAAACGCGTCATTACTTCCAGATGAAAGACGTGCCAGGTGCATCCGTCATGTTGGTGGCATTGGACGAGACGTCCCACACAATAATCGAAACGAGAATAGGATAATTCGACAAAAAGCTTGTTGAGTATAGGACAAGTAGACACAGGGCGCGTCAACAGCACTGGAGCGTCATAACTTGCAAATAATTTAAATTGCTTGTGAGCATCATCTTCAGCTCATAAAATTGCAATAAATGGCTGTCAGTGCTGGAGCAGATGAATTATGCTCCTGTACGGAAAGTCGCACAGATTCCATCCCACCTATATATAGGTGGGAACCATTATAAAGATATCCGCGTGTGATGTTCTGACAGTGTGACACTTAATATCTGAAACGTGCCGCTCCATGACTAGTGCGGTGAGTTTCCTTAACAGTTACAGTACAAAATATCCTGTCGTATCAGTGCTAGGAGGCGGAAGTGTCAATTTGACCCCACGCGTACAATTATGTTCTAGTCTAGATGGATAATATGGTGAACGGCATAATCCTTGAAGTTCCAGAGCTACTCGGAACATTGCTATATACATCGTTTGCTTGACCGTCCAGGACAGGTCCATCAAGTCAATGTTGGGATGTAGTGTCTCCTAGAGTAGTCTTCGGACTGGTCGTAAAACAAGTGCGATTTCGCACTTCAATACGGGTATCACGTTAACTGAACACTTCTTATAGGACACTAAGTGCAAAGGTCAAGGTCAAAGATCGGACCAGGGTAAACGACCTTAAAATATGTGATAAGCTGTTGAAACTGACGATTTTCGAAATAGATGGTTGTCGGGAAAAGTTCAGGGATTGTCACCAATGCAAAGTGAATTGCTTCCCTCTTTTTGGTAAGTTGGGGAACAAAATACAACATTGTCTAACTTGTCCGCAACTTTTCCGACCAAACCTTGCAAAATTGTCAAATCAACTTTAGTGGCCCTAATCCCATCAAAATATGAATCAGTGAGCAAACGTATCCTGATTTAGACATTTGTTCATCTTTGCTTCGTAATAATCCGTATTTTAGACTCCAAAGCGCCTCGAATGCATGCACCCACTGCAGTCTTCACGTTATCCAGGTGACATGGTGTGATATGGACTTGGACTTCACGTTATCCAGGTGACATGGTGTGATATGGACTTGGACTTCACGTTATCCAGGTGACATGGTGTGATATGGACTTGAACTCTAAAACGCTTTTACAGCACACATATTGCAACTACGTATAATGCAGGCGTTCACGTATATTGCATATGACACGGTTATCCGTTAAACACGTTTTTTGTCTAGCTTAAGCCTTCATTTTCCCCAGTGTGATCTGAGGTGGCCTTTTTGCTTTTTGTTTTATCTTTGCATAATTGCATATACACATTGACATCTTAGTTGACACATTGACACATTGACACATTGACACATTGACACATTGACACCTAGGTCTCGGCTGAATCTTGCATGGTTTCTTGATAAGAAATGTTTCAATGCAAATTTAGAAATCGCGATGAGCCGAGATCGTGACCAGATTTTGACCCGCCGCAGCTCCGGTGCATGAAGATACTGGACCTGATGAAAAATATTCTTCGTTGTATTAAATGATGAAAAATACGCAGTCTGCGTTCATCAATTGTTCGAAGATACACGAAATTGCAATGCAATGACATGAATGCCATTGGAGCTTTGCCATGAAATATCAGGAGGAGGGAGAATTCACCCACCCGTCACAATACGGGAGTTCATTTATTGCCATCATTTATCATGATGGACAGAAGCGCCCGAAAGCCCAAATAACTAACTAACTATCACGATGGACACAGAGATTACACACGCCGCTCAACCGCATAACTGCTAACGTACGTGGACTGCTCGGTAGAATCGTGCAAATCGCTTACACTGCATAATTATTGTGGCCGGGTGGGTGAAGTAAGACTGGCATTGAATTACTGGCTCGAGCTATAGGGTGAGAAGTGGCTGCTGACTTACGCTGTATGCTGGACTACAGGTGCCGGCCGGCTTGCGTTGCATGGTGAGTCATATGAGATCACTGAGTATGCTGTACGCTGAGTCGCACGCCATTGCTGACTCATATTGAGTGCTGAGCCGAGGCACCAGCTCACATGCGTTGCATTCGCATTGTACTCTGCATGGCACATCTCAACCGCGTTACATGTTGAGCAGTGTGTGGCAGACTTAAGGCGCATATTGAGCCGTGCGTGACCGACTTAACACGCGCCCTGGAGGGCCTCTGAAAATTACGCGCACTGGAGGGGGGGGGGCGGATTCCGCCACCCCCCCCCCCTAAGATCTCGGCTTCTATTAAAGCTGGAGGCACGATATTCGCAGGATGGATGGGTACGGTAGTGAACTCTATTGTGTGCAAATTTCATTACCTTATGTCACTATCTTCAAGGTCAAATGAGGTCACATTTGTCAAAATTTTCTTGTTTTGCGTGGCTTGGCTTGTCATTGTTATGGATCGCTGTGATTGTGTTTAAATGCTCCGAAATGGGCATCAATGATGTTTTGGACATTACGAATGATGCAATACAGATGCTAGACCCGACATTTGACCTCAGGTCACCTATATAGCAGCACCTTATCAGGTCAGTTACCTGTTCCAGTTACCGGAACCGGGCCGCCCGCCCGACTGCTCCGTCGAGCAGCTCGGCGCAATCGGCTTCGCGAAGAAAGGAGTGAAGTACATGAATAAAGTATGGAAACGCAATGACAAACAGTACAAACGACAAACAGTAGTGCATTTATGACAACATTCCAGTTGATCAAGTTTGGTTCCATTGACCTGTCATGAACTTGACCTGACTTGACCTCGGTGACCTAACATGGCCTTGAAACTATATAGCATATCAATATGCATCAAACAAGTCGCTAGTGTTGCCAAGAACACTTCCCTTTTGCGGATATACGGGAAGCGCATCAGCGCCGATTTTTGTGGTCCGGCGCTGGGAATTTTTTTGACTTTAGCGGCCCCTAACTTGAAATTTTTCGGCCGATTTCCATGTTTCTTACTTTAAACGACGTGCCGGTCATTTCTAAGCAGGTACGGAGAAAAGCGCGTACATCGACCGGTAAAATCTGCAGTTATATACGAAAAACCGGAGGGGTGGGCGGATTTCGCCCCCCTCCAGTGCGCGTGTTGAGTCGCATGTTGAGCCGTGTGTGGCCGACTTAAATCGCATGCTGAGCCGTGTGTGGCCGACTTAAGTCGCATGCTGCGCCGTGTGTGGCCGACCTAAGTCGCATGTTGAGCCGTGTGCGGCCGACTTAAGTCGCATGTTGAGCCGCATGTGGCCGACTTAAGTCGCATGTTCACCGTCCAGCCGTATGCGGCGGTTATCTTACGCTTTATGTTGAGCCGCATGTGATGGTGGACTTACGCTGTATGCTGAGCCGTATGTGTTTGGTGACTTACGCTGTATGCTGAGCCGTATGGGGTTGCTGACGTTCTCGCCCTCGCTGTTGGTCACCCGACAGACGTACTGGCCGGAGCGGTGTCGGTCGAGCTGCTGCATCACCAGCGACACGTTGATCATCGCCACACCCTCGCGGCTGTTCTGCTGCAGAACGGCGCCCTGCCAACGTGCAGAGGCGTGCTGGGGTACGGCTGCAAGCCGGCACCCTCACGGAGAGCGTGCTGGGGTCCGGCTGTGAACCGGCACCCTCACGGAGAGCGTGCTGGGGCACGGCTGCAAACCGGCACCCTCACGGGAAGCGTGCTGGGGTACGGCTGTGAACCGGCAGCTTCATGGGGAGCAGTGAAACCCGCGACACGCTTCACAGCAACGAAGGCGGATGCTTGCGGTGCGCATCGACGCTAGGAACGACACACAAGGGATCTGCTCACGAAGAAGTCGATGCGTTCAAGGTTTACTTAGTCATGTCAAACTGCATTAATATTTGTTTAGCCTGATGGGCTTCACAAGGCGCTGGTGTTGTGCCGTTTGCTCCGGAAGCGATCCTTCGGCACAAGCAAGTCAGCTGTGCTATGAACGTCGTCCGATTTTTTTTTCTTTCTGAGCATTCGAGAATTTCCAACTGGAAATATAGTCATAAAGTCATAAAGTGTTAAGACTTAATAAGAGCCACAGGAGCCCATCTGGGTTAAGCCTATCTGGAAAAGGTACTAGAAATGTACATACTCTCACCCCAATCAATCCCTTACCTCAAGTTCCTAGGAAGCTATATATCGCAGTCTATCTAGCACCAATTCACTTGCTATTGCATAACACACTCCCATTGTGCTACCATAGACAATCTCATCAGTATCACATCCGGAAGGAAGGTGCTGAATCCACTGCTAGGTAAACCCTATATAAAGTTATAAAGCGTTTATACTTAATAAGAGACTCACTTCATATTGCATAACACACTCAACAATTACAAACTCCTCCCATCATACCCATCGTGCTACCATAGACAATCTAATCAGTATCACATCCCGAAGGAAGGTGCTGAATCCACTGCTAGGTACACCCTATATAAAGTTATAAAGCGTTTAGACATAATAAGAGACGAAATGATCGATTCCAGCCAGAATAAGTACACAAGGTAGAGGTAATTTACATTCGAAGTTGAACTGCTTCACCGTCGACGGCAATTCGAATACCGGTGGCAGGAGCGGAGGGTAAAATGAACACCGAGAAGATGCATTGGTGTGACACAAATTTATTCCCTACCCAAAACATCACTCTCGCTGATGCCGCCCTTTGTTTACATCTGGAGCTGCGGTCTTAGAGCAGATGTCAACAGCAGCAGCAGCAGCAGCAGCAGCAGATACAACAGACGATGTGGCAGGATGCGTAGGCGATCAATATCGCGTACACATGGCGAATAGCACGGTGTGCAGGCCACCATGCTTCTGACATTGACACTGAGTTCTGTTCGGCCCAGCCGGCCGTTCTTACATCGTGAAGCCACTCGATTTTGTAGATCCAGGGATTGGCCCTGATGTGACACTCCAGGTATGCATCGGTGCCCTCCTTCAGAGCTGCCGGATTCATCTGATGACCGAGGCTCAGGCTGACCTCTGGGGGGTCTGCGAATGTCAAACAACGACGTCTCAGGTCACCACCACACGACGTCATTACACACATGCTATGATATGCCGACACCGGACACGGCCAGTACATCTGGTTGCACATCAACAGCTGAGACGTTGCGCATTCGTGATGCTTCTGGTTTCGGGCCGGGAATTCACCTTGCAAGCTGTTCAATAAAAAAGCGTGTTCTGTTAACAGGGATGTACACAAATCACACGTGTTGCCGAATTGTGTAGAGAAACCCGCATTTGTTTAACTTCCAATATCAAGCTTGGTGTTTCGTAAGACGTTACGTTAGGCGTCATGAGTGGATATAATACCGGTGGCGCTGCTCTGGTGGTGGGTTTGTGAACGAACACCATCAGAGTGGGCTTGCTATTATTAATGCTATATTCTAGTTTCTAGAGGAGGTGTAAGTCATTTCCAATGGTCAAATTTGAGAAGAAAAAAAAAAAACATTGCTACAAGCTCTCTTATTATGTGTAATTCGTTTTATTATCACATCATTTCACCCTGTCTTATGTTTGCCCTTAAAGAGAAATGGGAGCAATTGGCCACTCAACATCATGTAATAAAAACGCGTCATATATCTTCGGTGTGATGTGCTGACAGTTTCCATTGTTCTTAGCTAAACGAAAATTGAATATGCTACATTTTTATACCATCTTGGATAACTTCCGTGAAGGTTTAACCCTGTCACTTTTGTACTCAATTCCAGAATTTGTGTCCCAAATTATCACATTGTATTACTTTAAATTGTATATCAGATGTTCTGCATTACATTGAACCACACGCAATTGGGTTATAGGCAAGACTATTGGACAAAAGATCCAGCACCATTCGACAAAAGGTGCATCTTCGACTTTTGGTTATTCCATTCAACATATGATCTGTGATCTCAAGTACTTCACTAATGAAGCTTTTTATTCGGCGGTCTTCCAGCATATCCTCTAAGACGCACGATCATATTTAGATTTACGACAGCAGAGCCCCACTTAAGATCAAATCCTGATCCGGAACACCTTACACAGATTGTCGCTGCATGTTCCATCAGTCGGCGCCACGTCGAAGGTAAATTACACCCACAACCAGCAATAAACTCAGATGACCTATTCACCTATGATTGGTCCTGGAAAATGTGCGTTAAAAAGCAGCCGCCCGTGTCCAATTTGGTCCCGCCAACCAACATTCTTACCGGCTATGAACAAGATGACTTCCCGATGCATAGCTTACCGTAACATGCATATATATATATATATATATATATTCATTTACATATACGCACCTATGCATATCTCCACGTATTGTATATATGCATCCACATACAGTTATATAACTGCCAAGCTGTTGGATTTACAAAGGTCATACATAGTTGAACACAAACAACTAGATGTGGTTGCATTTTACGGTTTGGTAGTTTTTGGCTCAATAGAACACTTGAATGGCCGATACGGCAGTAAATGATAGATATAGCCCGGTAGATGTGTTGTGATATTGTTACGGAAGCCTCGAGGCGGGCCGTGCTGGTGGGTACCCACACTTGACGGTGATGCGCCAGGCGTCCTCCATCGACGTCCCCGGCAGCTCCGGGTTCTCTACCCGACATATGAGGTGCTGGTTATTGTGCTCCCGACTGGCGTTCAGAGACAGTACACTGGTGGTCTGGTTGCCGTCCATGGAGGTCTGTGGGACAGGACACACATTATCACACCTCAGCATACATCATCACACGTCAGTACACACTAGCAGCCTATAAGTATGTATATATACATATATTTAATATATATATATATATATATATATATATATATATATATATATATATATATATATATATATATATATATATATATATATATATATATATATATATATATATATATATATATATATATATATTTATATAGATATATATATATATATATGTGTGGGTATATATATATTATATATATATATATATATATATATATATATATATATA
Source organism: Ashinkailepas kermadecensis (assembly GCA_034440615.1). Classification (NCBI taxonomy): domain Eukaryota; kingdom Metazoa; phylum Arthropoda; class Thecostraca; family Neolepadidae; genus Ashinkailepas; species Ashinkailepas kermadecensis. Next base: position 139,425 of record JAOTOM010004386.1, on the reverse strand, counting down.
TATATATATATATATATATATATATATATATATATATATATATATATATAAATATGTGTGTGTATATATTACATTATTATACATCGAGCATGTGATAACTTGAACCATACTGCATGCTCTGTTCAAATTTTGTTTCTTGCTTGGAAGGTTCCTGCCAGTTTGCGACCGAGTTTGCTTATCCAGGCATATTGTGGTTGCGAGGTGAACTGAAATAAGCACTAATATCAAACTATGTAATCCAAAACCACCTTCTATGCACCGATGTAGTTGCGACATTTTGTTGGAAAAGCGAACAACAGACAACAACAGATGACAACAGATAACAAGGCACGTCCGGGGACCAGAGTGGCCTTCCACCACTGGTGCCACTTACTCAGGTGTAGTGGCGTAGACATGCTCAAGGTGCTTGGCTTCCACAACGGAACATACGTTCAGTGCAGTTTGTGTCGCCTTAGCCGGACGTGAAGGCCTTTGCTCGTGTGCTGGTGTGCTCTAGCACGGCTTATCCGGACGTGAAGGCCTTTGCTCGTGTGCTGGTGTGCTCTAGCACGGCTTATCCGGACGTGAAGGCCTTTGCTCGTGTGCTGGTGTGCTCTAGCACGGCTTATCCGGACGTGAAGGCCTTTGCTCGTGTGCTGGTGTGCTCTAGCACGGCGATAATGTGACCACAGGAACGCCACAGCCACAATACTGTACCAGCGTTCCGGTAAATTGTGCGCACATAATGAGTATCGATGATTCTTCTGATATTAAACAATTACCACAGAAGGTTGGACGTGGCTGATTCATTTAAGCTCGTTGCTGATTATTTGAGTGCGAAAAGAGTTATCCGATTGCGGGACAGCTCAGTGGCTCAGTGGCTCTATAACTGATCGAGTGAACAGATGGTGTGCATCCATTTTCTATCGAGTGGGCAGTGAGATACAGAATCGGCCAATCTATCTCTGCTGCGTCCTTGGTCCGCTCTCTGGGACTGATAGGGTTGTTGTTTATGCAGGAAACGTCACACACAATGGAGCAGCTGAAGCACCAATCACGAGGAAGTAGGCGACAGCAGCTGCGGAGTGAGTTCGCACGAGAACTTCGCCGAAAGTCGTGTTGAGTCCTTCCGGCGCCGGCATGGAGCCTGATTGACAGCATATAATAATTACATGCCACTACTGCAAACACATTCTTCTTACAATGATGATGCAATTTTGAACTACAAACTGACCGAAAATGAGCGTACGATAAACGCTCAGAGATGTTATTGATTCCGTCCCGTTAAGATTGAAAAACATACAACCGCAACAATAAAGGACTGATAGTGCAGACAAGTACCAATGTGAGCACTCCTACCAAGGTTCGATTAACTAGCTACATACCAATTAAGATTGATTAAAAAACCTGGGCCATGGGATGACCGAAATTTTGATCGGCTACGACTATACATATTATTGTGCGACGCATGCAACTAACAACCTGGGAATATTAACCGTCTACGTGCTCAGGGTGTGCAGCTAAAACTTAACGACTACACACATTTACGAAATTGTTATCCTGTTGGTGTGGAATTAATAACCGTACACAAGAGTCAATTACTGTCAAGATGGATGATAGTTTTGCAGTGTGATGGATTCCGTTAGAGTGAATGCGCTTAACGTCGACTACCTCGTTCAGCCTGGAGCCTGGAACCGTTACCTGCTGGGACGATGTTGGACGCGACCTTGGGTACTTTCACAGCACGTTGCTCAAGTCGAACAAGTCATGTCATTTGCCTCCACAGCTTCCAGGGCTGGGGTGATTGCAAAGAGAAGGGTTCCCTTTCTCCACTACTGATCATTAGCGGATATTTTGCGGCAGTCAAAAATAAATTCGCTATTTGAAAGGTCGTCATATTGCATCTTCGTGCGGCAATTGCACGCTTAATTTCATCTTTATGCTTCGCGAATGTACAACGTGCAGGCTCTGCCAATAGGCATGAGCCAGAAACGCCTAACCAGGCTGTCATCGGAGAGACGCCTAACCAGGCTGTCGTCAGAGAGACGCCTAACCAGGCTGTCGTCAGAGAGAGAGACGCCTAACCAGGCTGTCGTCAGAGAGACGCCTAACCAGGCTGTCGTCAGAGAGAGAGACGCCTAACCAGGCTGTCATCGGAGAGACGCCTAACCAGGCTGTCATCGGAGAGACGCCTAACCAGGCTGTCGTCAGAGAGACGCCTAACCAGGCTGTCATCGGAGAGACGCCTAACCAGGCTGTCGTCAGAGAGACGCCTAACCAGGCTGTCGTCAGAGAGAGAGAGAGAGAGAAGCCTAACCAGGCTGTCGTCAGAGAGACGCCTAACCAGGCTGTCGTCAGAGAGACGCCTAACCAGGCTGTCGTCAGAGAGACGCCTAACCAGGCTGTCATCGGAGAGACGCCTAACCAGGCTGTCGTCAGAGAGACGCCTAACCAGGCTGTCGTCAGAGAGAAGAAGACGCCTAACCAGGCTGTCGTCAGAGAGACGCCTAACCAGGATGTCATTGGAGAGACGCCTAACCAGGCTGTCGTCAGAGAGACGCTTAACCAGGCTGTCATCGGAGAGACGCCTAACCAGGCTGTCGTCAGAGAGACGCCTAACCAGGCTGTCATCGGAGAGACGCCTAACCAGGCTGTCGTCAGAGAGACGCCTAACCAGGCTGTCATTGGAGAGACGCATAACCAGGCTGTCGTCAGAGAGACGCCTAACCAGGCTGTCGTCAGAGAGACGCCTAACCAGGCTGTCGTCAGAGAGACGCCTAACCAGGCTGTCGTCAGAGAGACGCCTAACCAGGCTGTCGTCAGAGAGAGAGACGCCTAACCAGGCTGTCGTCAGAGAGACGCCTAACCAGGCTGTCATCGGAGAGACGCCTAACCAGGCTGTCGTCAGAGAGACGCCTAACCAGGCTGTCATCGGAGAGACGCCTAACCAGGCTGTCGTCAGAGAGACGCCTAACCAGGCTGTCGTCAGAGAGACGCCTAACCAGGCTGTCATCGGAGAGACGCCTAACCAGGCTGTCGTCAGAGAGACGCCTAACCAGGCTGTCGTCAGAGAGAGAGACGCCTAACCAGGCTGTCGTCAGAGAGAGAGACGCCTAACCAGGCTGTCGTCAGAGAGACGCCTAACCAGGCTGTCGTCAGAGAGAGAACGCCTAACCAGGCTGTCGTCAGAGGAACGCATAACCAGGCTGTCGTCAGAGAGACGCCTAACCAGGCTGTCGTCAGAGAGAGAGACGCCTAACCAGGCTGTCGTCAGAGAGACGCCTAACCAGGCTGTCGTCAGAGAGACGCCTAACCAGGCTGTCGTCAGAGAGAGAGAGACGCCTAACCAGGCTGTCGTCAGAGAGACGCCTAACCAGGCTGTCGTCAGAGAGACACCTAACCAGGCTGTCGTCAGAGAGAGAGAGAGAGAGAGACGCCTAACCAGGCTGTCGTCAGAGAGACGCCTAACCAGGCTGTCGTCAGAGAGAGAGAGACGCCTAACCAGGCTGTCGTCAGAGAGACGCCTAACCAGGCTGTCGTCAGAGAGAGAGAGAGACGCCTAACCAGGCTGTCGTCGGAAAAGCCAACTTGCACACCGCAGCCACACAAAGTACGCATTTCTCCCTCATTAGCACCCATAGCGTTATTGGGGATGTCATACATCTTGTGAGCTACTGGAAAAAAACACAGCCCACCCCCGGCTTCAGGGCCATGCAGCCGGTGTACAGGCTGATAATCAGTATTATTATCATCAGGGCATTGCATCGATATCAAAATAATATTGTCGTATTGGACAAGCATACGAACTGGTGCCCACTGTCCATCCTCTTTTCCCGGCAGTATTCATACTCGGCCGCGGCATCATAACCAGATACCGCCGGCAATCTCCGCCAACCACCGCTGGCCGGGGGAGTGGGGGAGGGTAACCCCTCCCTCATCTTTCCCAGCAGCCAACTGAGAGATTGACCGAATTCAAACGGTAATCGACAGCCATGTATCATGCGCAGGCATACGGATGGCATTTTGTCGAGTGCGAATGTCACAGATCAAGACAAGTCAGACGATTTCTGAAGTCGGGAGAGCTGATGATTCTTCCACAAGATCATGGACGATCGACGAGCAACCTACTTTTTGTCATTCAAGTCATTCAAGCGGCTGCAACAGCTGCTGGTCGGTTTGTCGTGCGAGAAAGACTGTCAGTCACTCTTTCCCTAGTGTTGCGAAACTGGGTCAGATAAATCGGAGTGATGGTGATGCTGAAAAGGGCGGTATGGACCAAGATGAAATGCTTATCATTGCCCATTAGTTATTTAAGTCCCGCTGACCCCACCTCAACAAAATGTTAGCTTCAAGTAGATGCAAAAAAACTTGCCACTCGTCTACGGGCGTAGGTGACTGATGCCACATTTTAAGAGCAATCTATCACGTACCAACTGAAAGTCAATTACACCGCCCTGCTTTTTGCATATTCCATCATTTTCCGAGGAGATCGACGCCAGCGCGAGTCGGTAGCGTGGCCGACGTCAGCGGACTGCGGCAGCCGCTCTCGAGCTGGCTGGCGGGCGCTCGTCGCACACCACCCGGCGCGGAAATTGGACACCCCGCGGGCCTGCGTAATGATCCATCTGACGCGAGAACGCGCCGGCCAAGAAGAGCGGTCTGCAGTAGCGCCGCAGGAAACGGCACACTTTGGCCGACACCATCTGTAACGGCGGGACGGCGCATTAAACGGCCGTACGCCCCCCCCCCCCACCACCACCACCACTACCTTGTCGCCGACGACGGTAGCCCCCATCCCTGTCGTCGTTGCCCCCCCCCCATCCCTCCTGTGGCTGCTGGGGCCTGGTTCGCCCACTGAGATCCCGATGATATTGCGACATCCACGAAGCATCCTATAGATATGTAGATTCTATATATGCTGTTGAGTGCATATTGAAAACCGGCCGATGGGATAGCAGTGGGTCCCTGCTCTTTCTGAGGAGACTTCATTCATGCATACCGTAGCTACTCGCAAACTTCCACCAATTTGCATGGGAATTATTTTTAACGCGACACTTTCTTCCGGGGCATCAATTGAATAGGTTGCTTACGCGCCCAATTTTTACTCCCTAGTTGATGCATTGTGCTGAAAAAAATGTGACGATTTCAGTCGGTGTCTAGACGTATACGTATAGCGGCAAATTATTTACCGTGCATTATTATCGATTGGAAATATGTACCACCCGTCAGTGCGCTAGGTTGCAGGCCCATAAAGGTTATCTTCTCTCCTGACGAGGAGAACGGGGGCACCGCGGTTCACAGATTGGCCAGCCAGTGTGGCCGACACTTGGGCTCCAAGTGATTTAACTGACCGCAATTTGTCTCCAAATAGTTAGCCGGTACCAGTCGAAGCGAGAGGCAATCCCAGAAGTTGCTTCCTCGCTGACGTCGTGCAGACGACGGCCGACTGTTGTGGCCGCGAGCGGACGACCACTTGCTGATCACACGCACCCCCCCCCCCACCCCCTCCGCCCCGCCCCTCACCCCCTTCCGCCGTCCACTTGGAGATGAGATGAGCATGCGGCTGGTGGGAAGTACTCGATCGGTGTGAGCGGGATATTGGCCGGACAGTTCGCTGGCCTGGCAAGGACCTCTCTTGTTGGCAGGCAGCATTAATGAGAACGACAGCTCCAGGTCCATCCCCACCTGTCTCATCCTCTGTGTTGAACATTACCCATTACCTGCGGGCTTCTGACAAGATAAAGGCCACCAGCGGTGGACTCAGTTCGAGGTCGGAGAAAATCACCGGAACAGCACCCAACGACGTGGGCGCTTGGTGGGATATGGGTGGTTTTCTCGCACCTCAAAATTTGTATTCCTATATCTGAAAATATTATATCTGATTTATAACTTATTTTTCCTGCCACTTGCTACTATTTTGCACGGGCACAAGAAATGTGTGTGTTCCACGACCTTCCACGACACTATCAACCTGCCTTTCGTCGTCATAAAAACGAAGAGTTAATCATTTTTCTTTCTCAGCATGAGACTACAATTCTTGACAATGGGCTTATTTGCGTCTTCTATAACTCACAAGCCGGTGAACCGATTTGAATGAACGAAATAAAAATGGTTCCTTTGTCTTAAGCACTATAGACAGGCTTTTAACGTGGCGCTTTCACTGAAACAGCGTCTCTGCGATCTATAACTGTCTGTGGTCGCAACCAATCGTTTGATCGTACAATTTACATTTCGACGGTGCATTGTATCGAGCCCGGGCTCCGAAGCCTTATCTATGCAGTTGCCATGGCAACTCAATAGATCAAGCTACATGCTCGCCAAGGGTTGGACTTCTCGAACCGAACAGCAAGCTCCATGCGGGATTGTAACCTATGTGTGTGCCGTAGACCTGTCCCGAGTTCCTCTTGGACAAAAGCAATCCTTGGTAACCAATTCCAAGAGCACAGCTCAAATGAATTGTTCTGATTTTCACTTAGCTCACGTTGACATCTTCTGCTTGTTCTCCACAACCGCAGTCTGTTACACAAATCGCTAGCTTGAAAGGCCATGTGCATTTATCCACAATTTACGTGACGTATTCCCGTTGTTTCCACCTTGTTGCGGGCAATGGTGTTACCTGAAGTATTCCGAGCTATTGTCATTCTCATTACATAATTAACATCATCGTTCCGAAAACCGTGGAGGGGACAGGTTGAATGACAGCACTTTGCCGAGCATGGAAGGTCAACCACTGCAGATCGTCAACGAGAAGAGACATTTCCCTTGTCTTCTATGCACTGATTGGTGCTCATGGACAATAAAGCACGCAGGACAGTCACCCGCGAGAAGCGCACCCCCTCGTGGCGAATATCCGCGCAGGGACGATTTCGCAGCTTGTTGTTGGCCAGGTTGTTTGGTTCTCGCCGGCGGATGTATGGATATGAAGAGTTGAATTAGCCATTGTTGTGGGCTGTGTGGGTGCGGTGGCTGGTGGTAAATGGACGGGAAGCCGGCCTGCCTAGCCCAGCCCAGAGCCGATTCAGCCGTCAGGGAAGCCACGGCGAGTGTGGACTACCGGTGGCGGCCGTCGTGGCCTGGCTGCAATCCAGCTCGGCCACGGCGAGTGTGGACTACCGGTGGCGGCCGTCGTGGCCTGGCTGCAATCCAGCTCGGCTACGGCAGACTCGGTGGCGGCCGTCGTGGCCTGGCTGCAATCCAGCTCGGCTACGGCGAGTGTGGACTACCGGTGGCGGCCGTCGTGGCCTTTTTTTTAAACCCCTCCGGGGGGGGGGAGTGTGGACTACCGGTGGCGGCCGTCGTGGCCTGGCTGCAATCCAGCTCGGCTACGCAGCAGGCCAACATCTGTCAACATCTGTCAACATCTGCCAACAGCAATACACAGCTGCAGTCGGAGAGAAGTATGGGCGTGTGGGTGTGGAGAGAGATAGTGGCGGCGGGGACAGATGTCGCGCGGGAAGACTACAATGTGGAATCTGGATGAATGTAAATATGAGAACAACATAATGAGTAGAATGAGTTGATTATGTATGCATGCATGATAGTACAAAAGATCAGCTGACGCACATTCGCAGGGGTCGGAATGTATTTCCATCTGCTTTGACCAATCCGACCTCAATAGAGAAATGGGTGATATCTGCTTCGGTGCTGGTAAGATAGGACTATGGGATCTATCGATGACGTATAGGGAAATGACAAAATGCTTACCGACATTTTAGGAAATTGATTGCGCGCCTTGTGCTTTGGAGCCTGGTTGATAAATTGAAGGCACGATGCACAAACCATCTGCTCAGATGTGCTTCTGGATTTATCTTCTTTTACTTGGTGCTGACGAAATCAGCATACATTTTGAAGAATTGTTGGCACCTTCGTTACCAGGTTCATGGTAATGCAATCGCACGTATAATTTTGGTGAATCGTACATTTGTAATTAGGGTGTGGTATCATTCGGATATCCATCAGGCATATAATGGTGACGATAATTACGGCTGACGTTACGAAATCGGGAACCTGCTTAGAGCTGATCTTTCCTGCGAAAACTCGTTATTTCCAGAGCCGTATACATTGATGGGAGTCTTTTCAACGTGCCTTGTTTTGCCAACGTCGAGTGTTTTCACGTTCACTGGGCCGAAATCATGGTCAGGACAGTGGTGGTGGACCAGAAACGAAATAATCTGCAGATATAGTTATGTAGGTGGCGTGTGCTGGCTCCTGTCGTAGCTCTGTAGATGGTATGTGCTGGCCCCTATAGTGATTATATAGATGGTGTGTGCTGGCTCCTGTAGTAGTTCTGTAGACGACGTGTGCTGCTGTAACGTTGTTAAAGTTAATGTGACCGTTCAAGACTCTCTGGAATGTACTGTCTGTGTCACCGCGATAAGGCCGTGCGAGGTACCAAAACACGAGTATTAGTTATCACAACAAGAACGTCAGGCATGCGGCCCATCCGATCTACCGCAGATAAGATCCATGTACAGCTCGCACTGTTCGATTGTTAGCCGCTGCGATGAGATCACCCACCAGGTTATAACTGATAAGAACTGAGCTCGTGTCGGGGAGTTCGCATACCACAAAGCTAATGGCGCCACCGCCGGGTGCCTTTCTCGAACCGACGTCAGTTGCTAAGGCGACTGCCGGACACCGCGGCTGCAAAACTGCAACCTGAGCGTGCGACCGGCCAGACGGGGAGTGCACGAGAACTGAACCCATGACCCGTGACGAATCAGGAGTCAGCAACATCCAGCCAGGGCAATGGCCGCTGGCACAACTAGCCAATCAAGACCCAGAGCACATTTGACTGACGCGTCATATTGAACCGGCCAATGAGAGTGCGGGTTGTACGCCGATGATGTATTTGCGTGGGCCGACTCGTGTATATATATGTGTGTACTAATGCAAATAAACAGAGAAGCCCCGCAGACCGCCAGAGGAGGGTTCCAGAGAGAACGAGCGTTTTTCTTGTCGAGCGAACGTGAACTCCGTCTTATTCCGGGGTTTTAAATATCGCATACGCTTGGTCCAACTAGTCCACTCATGGCCAGGGAAGAAACTACCCTATACTGCTTACTGTAGCAATTCTGTAGACTGTGTGTGCTGGCTCCTGTAGTAATTATGTAGATGGTGTGTACTGGCTCCTGTAGTGATTCTGTAGATGGTGTGTACTGGCTCCTGTAGTGATTCTGTAGATGGTGTGTACTGGCTCCTGTAGTGATTCTGTAGATGGTGTGTACTGGCTCCTGTAGTGATTCTGTAGATGGTGTGTACTGGCTCCTGTAGTGATTCTGTAGATGGTGTGTACTGGCTCCTGTAGTGATTCTGTAGATGGTGTGTACTGGCTCCTGTAGTAACTCTGTAGATGGTGTGTACTGGCTCCTGTAGTAACTCTGTAGATGGTGTGTACTGGCTCCTGTAGTGATTCTGTAGATGGTGTGTACTGGCTCCTGTAGTGATTCTGTAGATGGTGTGTACTGGCTCCTGTAGTAACTCTGTAGATGGTGTGTACTGGCTCCTGTAGTAACTCTGTAGATGGTGTGTACTGGCTCCTGTAGTGATTCTGTAGATGGTGTGTACTGGCTCCTGTAGTGATTCTGTAGATGGTGTGTACTGGCTCCTGTAGTAACTCTGTAGATGGTGTGTACTGGCTCCTGTAGTGATTCTGTAGATGGTGTGTACTGGCTCCTGTAGTAACTCTGTAGATGGTGTGTACTGGCTCCTGTAGTGATTCTGTAGATGGTGTGTACTGGCTCCTGTAGTGATTCTGTAGATGGTGTGTACTGGCTCCTGTAGTGATTCTGTAGATGGTGTGTACTGGCTCCTGTAGTGATTCTGTAGATGGTGTGTACTGGCTCCTGTAGTAATTCTGTAGATGGTATGTACTGGCTCCTGTAGTAAGCAATCCCTGCTTTCGGGCTAAGGAAATGATACAATTCCAAAATCCCTTATCCTTACCCACGCAATTTTGGGAAAATTAAAATAACTCGGACGAGCAAATAACATTGACGGCGTCGTTCCGCAACACCTACCTACTAGCGATATGGCTCGCTGCTCTGATAATCTCAGTGTGCGATCAAATCCACGAAACCAACGATCCATGCTATGCGGAGGCATGTGAATGTGTCAAAGACGTTCACGCTGGTATATATATGGTATATATATATATATATATATATATATATATATATATATATATATATATATATATATATATATATATATATATATATATCATTGGGCACACAGTAACTCGCGTAGGGTTCGCGAAACGCACTAGCATTTCCATTGGATGAGCTACATCTGTTACGTCTGCAATATGCCTTACATTTATGTTGCTTCGGCCGGAATCTCGCCGTTTTTTTCCCGTTGATCTTAAAACAACTTAAAGGGCTGGGTACATTGCAGGGAAACGACACGCTGAAGCTGGATTGCACGACGAAATAAAGCCGCGATGACCACTTGCTGCGCTAATTGCAGCAGCGCATCACTCACCTGGACGGTGAAATCGTGCAGCCTGCGATCGTTCATCCACCACGTGACCAGCGGCGGCGGCTGCGAGCCGGCCGTTCTGCAGGTCACGTGGTGTACGCGGCCCAACGAGAGCGGCTGGTTATTGCCCTCCAGACGCACGTACAGAGGCCGGACTGAAACAACAATGGCACATCGATTGTTCTTGTCATTGCGCATATACTGACAGCGGCCATGGCATCAAACTGGACACAAACTGGACACAAACTGGACACAAACTGGACACAAAATGGACACAAAATGGACACAAACTGGACACAAACTGGACACAAACTAACGCCGACACGTCATGCGCATAGCGTTTGGTTTGTCGGCGTGTTTGAGAATACGCACACGTGCGTAGGCGATATGTCGCGATTTACTTATCCAAGACGCGCGAGTTAATGAGGTACATGCTCGGTTGGGCATAATGCGCCAGCTCCGCTGCCACTACCGCTGCTACTACCGCTGCTACTACCGCTGCTACTACCGCTGCTACTACCGCTGCTACTACCGCTGCTACTACCGCTGCTACTACCGCTGCTACTACCGCTGCTACTACCGCTGCTACTATAGTAGCTGTTAGCGCTGCTACTACCCTGCACTACCGCTCTCTACCGCTGCTGCTGCTGCTGCTGCTGCTGCTGCTGCTGCTGCCATTGCTACTGCTACTGATACTGATGCTATTACTACTGCTACTACTACTACTACTGCTACTGCTACTGCTACTGCTGCTGCTATTATAGTAGCTGTTAGCGCTGCTGCTGCTGCTGCTGCTGCTGCTGCCATTGCTACTGCTACTGGTACTGATGCTACTACTACTACTACTACTACTACTACTACTACTACTACTACTACTGCTACTCAGACTACTACAATCTCTGCTATCACTGCCGCAACTACTGCTACTGCTACTGCTATCGCTACTATCACTGCCTACTGCTACTGCTACTGCGAGTCATTACAGCTCGGTGATCCAAATGCCAAAACGACCGAATGGAAATACCCAAGCTTTTGACCGGCATAACGCCAATGGTTAGCCCTTAGCTGCATTGCAATCAGGGGCGAAGCCAGGGATTTCTTAAGGTGGGCTGGATGAAAACAAATGTCATCAAACAGAGAATGCTGTCGGCGAGCGAAGCGCGACGACAATTTCTGGCTTTGCGTTGAGAAAATATTGAAATGTCTTGCTTGACCTAGTGTAATTTTAGTTGTTACGGGGGTGGCCTTGGCTGCTCCTCTGATTGCAATAGCCTTATTCCTGAGGAATGAAGTCCAGGAACATGCAGAGGTTGCTCATGGCGGGCAGGAATATGCGACTGTTGCTCCCGGTTGGAAGGAACATGCAACTGTAACCCCGGGCGGGCAGGAACAGGCAACTATTGCTCCCGGCGAGCAGAAGCATGCAACGGAGCACTTCCACGTGATGGCGCTTCCATTCGCTGTCGATGATAGGGAGATTCAAATGAGCAGGCACTGCATCAAATGAATCATCAGTACTGTCAAATCATGTTGCATGTAGCACAGTGAGACTTTAAAAATAAGTTACATATCAAACGTTTGCTTGCACTTGATGCATGCGTAGAGATAATCCGTAGAACACAGCAACAACCGTTTTTATAGCAACGTTGGCAACCGCTTCGGTAAATAGGTAATGCAAGGCATTGAATGTTTTGACGATATTTAATATGCTTGGGTCGTGAGCTGACAATAGCTTACAGAGCGTGGGATGGAATAGCTGAAGTGACATGAATATAGTGAATGCTTACAGCGCTTTGGCACAATATTGTACCTCCAAATGGCACATCAGTAGACCTCACAGACAGTACACGTTTCAAGACACTGCAAATTAAGTCAAGCAGCGAACGACATAAACAACACGGCGGCAATTGGACAAATGGTTCGTTTCATATGTTGACTGGTGGCGTAACTTTGAGGCAGGTAGGCGGTTAAAAGGTCTACGGTGCCTGCGCAACTTGCTGCTTCATATCCATATTTATATATATATATATATATATCCGTATCCATATCCATATAGATCATGCAACCGATAGGGACGACAGTTTCTGAAAAAAGGAAAAAAGTCCTTCGCTGGACTTTTTTCGGCCTACGGCCAAGAAATCCAGCTGGGTGGCGCTGACGCGGAGGTTGAGATCGAGGCGACGGCCGGGCCCATCGGACCGTTGTCTGCATTCCGGACGAAACGCACAAGTTAAAACGTACTCTCCCCCAGCGACCCATTGGCGGTCGCTGAGTGGACCATTACTTCACCAGGGAGATATATCTGTCAGACCGTGGAAGGGAGGGGGCGGCAGCAGTGAGACGGGAGAGAGGCAGTGCAGCATACTGAAAACATTAAACGTCTTGCGGGAAAGATGGAGAAAAACGGCGGATACTGTGATAGAGAGCCAAAGAAATAGACAAATAGGGTTAGTCTGGAGAGAAAAATGAGAGCGAGAGTGGGAGTGGGAGTGGGAGTGAGCGTGCGAGTGAGCATGAGTGAGTGAGTTTGAGGATAAAGGGGTGAGGGTATGTGGGTATGAGTGTGTGAGGGTGCCGGGGAGAGGGTGGGAGAGTAAAATGATGTGAGGGTGAGAGGGTGTCGGGAAGACAGTGGGAAAGTGGGATAATATGAGGATGTAAAGGTGCCAGGGAGAGAATGGAAGAGTGGGACAATATGAGGGTGTGAGGGTGCTGGGAAGAGAGTGGGAGAGTGGGATACTGTGAGGGTGTGAGGAAGAGAGTGAGATAGTTAGATAGTGAGACAGTGAGATAGTGAGATAATGAGATAGTGGGAGAGCGAGAGGGTGAGATGAGAGAAGGAAGGAAGGAACCTTGAGTTATTTTACGACGCATTCGACTGCTAGGTCATATAGCGTCGCCAACCTCTCACGCCGATTGGCCGCGGGTGGACTCGGTAATGCCGTCGGTTGTGAGATTCGAAGCCACAATCTTGCGATCAAGATTCCGACGCTCCACCAACTGAGCTATCGCGGGCCTCGGTGAGATAAGAGATAAGCGAGCACAGAACCAAATGGCCACGTGCATATCGGAAGGAATAAAAGTCGGTTTATGACGCCGCAGGCTTCATAGAAGCTCTTGAGAACATTTGACGCCATGTCGAATATTTCAGAAGCTACATTCTCGGGGATCTCCAGCCCGACCAGACGAATTTCGACACCGCAATTTCCGCTGGAGACGAATGGCTAGCAGGCCTGTCGATACCCAATGGTGTCCAAATTTGTCGGAACATTTAAACCGGTCGTTGCTCGCTCTGTAATGAGCTTTCCATACGTCGGAACGTTGTGCAGGTGTAGAGAAGTCTTTTTCTCCCCCTCTCTGATGGGGCAAAACTCTTCTGGCACGTTGATAGTTCTAGGGATTGACCTCGACGTTGAACGATATTAAGACCCCGGGAGTATTCATTCAATAGCTCTAAGCCTTCATCTCAGAGCTCTGATCTCACATCTTGACACGCACCTCCAAAGCCAGCACTTCTATATTGTGCAAATTAGTCAACAGTCAAATGGCCACGAAGATCAGACATTAACGGCGCAGCGTCATATAGGCGTTAATAATATAGCTGCATCTTGACAGACAGGTGCAACTACTTTCTATCAGAGAACTACATCTCAACAGACGCAGCGACTCTCAGGCAGAGACGTCCCTCGGTACCTTAAATGTGGGGCGACGGCTGGCCAGCCCGGCCAGCCGCGCCAGCGGTGACGTCTGCTCGCGACGAGCGCTCGGTAGCCAGAGGCTGAGCCCTCACGGCATCGTCCGAGGTAACTCACAGTACGACACGTCACTGGTCACGTGACTTAGTCCACGTCACATGACTGACTGCGCGCGCAGGGGTTTGCTCATCCCCCGGCCGGAGAACAAAGGCGAACTCTGTGATTTCTACCGCAAGCGGCCCGCTGTCTCTCCGACATCAGAGACAGACCATGTCAGCTCAGAATTGTCTCTGGTAACATCCAGTTAGGACCTCGCGTGGGAGCCGGTGCTGAGAGTGCACCTTCGTCCAGGCCAGCGTCGGCCTGGCGCCGACACGTGAGCAGCCCCAGACAATGCCAACTCGGCAACTCCGCGCACTGTGCACAGACAGTCGACGGCTTGGGGCGCTGCAGCCCAACTGACATCACATCATCTGACGACGGCGGCGGCCGCATCAGGGTACCGGAGGGGAGGGGTAGGTGCAAGGTCCAATGATCGACCTCGACTGGAGCGGTGGCTTGCCTAGTCAGCACCAGACAGGCAGGCGCCAGGTAGGTGCCGGAAACTTGTCGCGCCAGTCTAACTGTGGGGAGGGGCTTAATTTATGGAAATAAGATGCCCCGAAAACCAACTTTGTTACACAGGCGCTTATGCGTGGACTAATGCAGGGCTTATCCGGATATCTGGCGAGTTGACAAGCCATTGCTGAAGACATCTGGAAATAGTCTATCCAATGCCTCCGATGGAAAGATGACTTGGCTCCGCCACGGTGCATGCAGACGCGTGTGCCGTAAGAGGGCCCGTAAAAGGTCTGTCGGCGCGTAATTCGTGGGCCGTAAGTCATCATTGCACGACACGCGGCGCAGAAGAAGCTGAAACAGCGCGTATCTATCCGGAATGCAACCCAACTGCAGACGAGCACGAGCCGGACCAGTGGCAACTGCTGACTGACGGCGGAGCGTATCATCGCATCGGACGTGAACAATAATGCGCGTGATTAGTTCGACTCGCCAAGACGATTTATACGAAGGCTGCAGCAACTTCGAAGATTACTAAGCTGACCGAGGCTATGCGTGTGTGGGTATGTTGGCTGACTGGTGACTGGCTGCTGGTGTCGATTACGTCAGCGATAGACGATCAAAGTCATAGCTATACAAACAGATTTTGCCTCTTGCTCAATATGTTAGGTCAAGTGACCTAGCATATTGAGCTCGCCGTCTTTCAATGTACAGAGATGATAATTGTGGTTTTTTGCGTGCTGCCTTCGGAGTATTCCATGTGACGATACCAGGAGCTACCTAATACGCACCGTTGCGGGTAATTGGAGGCTTTGGATCTCTGTCGAGGCTGGTCATTCGGTTAGTACATATATGTGTATGTGCAGTGTAATTAATAACTAATTAATGATTTTATTCCATTTGCGTAAGGAATAAAAAAATTGTTTTCTTCGGAAGTCGGTTGCGGTCCTTAATGAAATATTGATGAGTGCAACTGTGTGTAACAGCCGCGTAATATGTCTTCCTAGTTCAACCATGCTGTTAAGTAAACATGTTTGGTATTTGTATGCCAAAAACAAAGCACACAACTCATGTTTGGAACAAACTCAGCGAAAGTTGTCGTACCATGGGTATGTAGATTATGACTAATTTGTCTCCGTAATCTTCAATAACACGCTAATGCATTTCCGGGTGGCGAATTCACAATTCGGTTTAATCAGACTTCCTTCTAGAAGTACATTGTTTCGTCGTACCACGAATGCATCATTAGTATGCCAAGCTAACAGCGCGCTCTACGGCTGCAACACAAACAACTCATCTTTGAACACAAATTTAGGTGCATCTATATGTGGTCTGACATTGTAGAAGAGACAATGAAGCATAGACGACGTAGATTTGGACGACCGCAGAGTGCATACGGGGAAACCACCTCAGACAGTGCACAGTAGGATTATGAGTGAAAGCTGGCGGTAAGTTGGAATACTGAACATTTCAACGTGTCTCCCGCAAGCAGCAATGAATCCGACACTCAGGCAACACACATAAACACGGCTAGAGAACACAAACACACACACACACACACACACGCACACGAACATACACAAACATACACACATCACAAACGACCACCTTCCCCACACACAAACATGCAAACGATTCACCCACAACCCGCAAACACCCGCACACATACATCCCAGGAGACGCTGACTCGGGGTGTGCTGAGTGAACTGGCACAGGTTGCTACCGCTTGGTTGAGGGCGACATCGAGACGGGGCACTGAGACTGCCGTCACGTGGAATCCCAGACGCAGCACTCGACGTGTATACCAATGGCAGTTGTCGGGTACGACAGATGGACACTCACAGCATGCCCCGAGTGGACTATTGCGACAGACGACTCAGAGTGTGAGTCTCGAGGCCGTCGGTACGGCAGCAGCGACTCACAGTAGGTTTTGAGCACGACGCTGCGACTGAGCGGCTTGCTGATGTTGTTGTTTGTGGCGTGACAGCTGAGCGTTTGGTCGACGTCCGCCCGCGAGATGGCGGGCAGTGTCAGCACGTTCTGCAGAGCGCCGCTAGATGTCACCAGGTGCGCGCTGCTGATCAACGTTGGCCCCCGCCACCAGGCGAGGGTCGGGGGCGGGCGACCTGCAGCAATGTTGACAGCGTCAGGTACAGCTATTGGCGGACGGACTGCACGCGCAACCTCCATATGGTGGATACCGGGCTGGCGAATACGGCTGTAGGCACCACCAGCCGCTCACCAGTCGCAATATTCTGCGGGCAAGTGTGCAGCAAATAAAATAGACATGAAAATACAATTGGATGAGGCGGAGATATAATTCGAACTAACCAAGTCCTGAACACAAAAACGAGCAAACCGCCAGCGAGTGCCCAAAACAACACGAACGCCCCGAATACGACCACTCAAATCACAATTTACGCATACATCACACTCGTGCATTTACTTAATACATGGCCAGAACTCTCATATTTGACTACCACCCCAAAATTCCCCTCCCCAAAATTGGCATCACGAAGCGGATCTATGTGATCATGACTGACATCATGTTTTGCCTCTGGAGAGTTCATTTTGGGGAGAATTAAAAATAAAAATTACGTGGGATTAGAAAAGGAACGCGAATTCGACCACTGCCCAAAAATTTACGCTAATCCAATAGACAAAAATGTATTTTTTGGGAAGATATCAAAATGTTTAGTGTTTAATTTTCTTGATTTTCTTTTTCTACTGGATAGAGCGGACTGGAAAACGTCTGAAGTCAACTTGTCCTCATAAAAAGTGCTCACTTTAGCCAGAATCTTCAATTTTAGCCCTAATGAACAAATATGCAAAAAAATGTCATCAAAAACGAAAAAAAAGCCCTCTGGTGTGTTTTGCTGCATCCTTCAAGATAAGCAAACGATGAACGTTTCATTAAAATATCTTTATCCGTTAAAGCATGACGACTGGTTTAACTTTTTTGGAGGTGACCTCACATGACTTTGAATAACTCGTTAACCGTAGGGGACCTGACCTCAAAATTTGCACACAACATGCCAAATCTATGTGGGAAAAGGTATCGACGATTTCAACTGAGCACCTCATACTCTCTGATCTGGCCCGCTGACCAACTGTACAACCGGCACGTTACGAGCTCCTTGAGTTTGCGGCAGTTCCGCAAATGCTGGAAGGCGCAGGCAGCCAGGCTTGCGAGCCCGGATAAACAGTGTGGAAGTGTGCCACATTGGAGTCGTCAGAACGTTAGTAGGCGTCCTGATCTGTCAATGGCCGTTCTGAATCCCAGAGTGTACAGCATCCATATCGTCTTCTCCTTGTCCACTGGGTGGGACATTGGTTTTCGTGACCGCGGATGGCTCAACTGTTCCTACTCCGTTGCGCAATCCGCGGTCACGGAGTGGAACGCACCTTTATCACATTTTCGACTTTCACACAGGATGTTCACGTGGCATAGAGAGAGCAGGAGCTGGCCGTCTCACCTCCATGCGTTTCACAGGTGAGCTGCACCCTGTCGCCCTCGGTCAGCGGACCCAGCACGTCTCCCACCCGCTCGCCCGACGACAGCCATATCAGCGGACGCGACGGAGGCACTGCAGCAGAAGAGGAGGCACCAGCCGGGCGTCAGGTCGACGGAGCACGTGTCGGCGCGAGTCGTGTGTGGCGGTGCGGTCCGGCGTACCGACACGGTAGTGGGCAGAAGAGGAGGCACCAGCCGGCCGTCAGGTCGACGGAGCACGTGTCGGCGCCAGTCGTGTGTGGCGGTGCGGTCCGGCGTACCGACACGGTAGTGGGCAGAAGAGGAGGCACCAGCCGGCCGTCAGGTCGACGGAGCACGTGTCGGCGCCAGTCGTGTGGCGGTGCGGTCCGGCGTACCGACACGGTAGTGGGCAGAGAGGAGGCACCAGCCGGCCGTCAGGTCGACGGAGCACGTGTCGGCGCCAGTCGTGTGTGGCGGTGCAGTCCGGCGTACCGACACGGTAGTGGGCAGAAGAGGAGGAGGCACAGCCGGCCGTCAGGTCGACAGAGCACGTGTCGGCGCCAGTCGTGTGTGGCGGTGTGGTCCGGCGTACCGACACGGTAGTGGGCAGAAGAGGAGGCACCAGCCGGCCGTCAGGTCGACGGAGCACGTGTCGGCGCCAGTCGTGTGTGGCGGTGCGGTCCGGCGTACCGACACGGTAGTGCAGGCAGGACCGATGTGGAGATTGTGTGTTCGAATCCACGTGTCTCCGTAGTTATTATCGGACACACACACACACACACACACACACACACACACACAGACAGGACTCCTAGCTGTTGCCAGCAATGACTTGGTGGTAGCATTTCTGACAAGTACTCTAGGATGATATCCAGCTAAAAAACGAGGTAATGAGCATCGTCCTTACGGCTATGTGAACAGCTAGCTGTGCACATAGCTGTTCATGCGAAGACGTCAGTACACGGAGAACAGACCAATACAAAAAATACACACAAATGCAGTTACGTCCAACATGGCATGTTCGCCCCGCGCAACAGTTTGGCGCAGACTGTGCTGGCCAGCAACAACGGCCACACGTGGGGAGCACCGTGGGGCCACCTGCTCAGCCGATACCAAGCTTAGAAGCATCCCACTGGGCGCCATAGCCGACATGCCACGTGTTAATGGGCTGCCAAATCGGTTACCATATCGTTGATGGACACTGATATCGGTGCAGTGGATAACTCACGTCAACGAAAGCTGCCGAATTTCACATTATAATTACTCTGTGGGATATCATGTTGCTTATGCGTTAATGTATCATGTTACTTTTCGCCATTACAAAAGTACAACGTATTAGGATAGGTGGAATTCGGTTAATTTTGGTTCCGGATATTTGGTGCATGCTTGAAGAAAATCGGTGCAGGCAGAGAACCAGACGTCTGCGGAAGGTAAAAGCAAAATACGTTCTGCAGCTCACAATTGTAGAATACTGCAACTGAAGCTTGCCCAAACATGATTTCGAAACTGAAGCGTATGAAAGTTAAATAGCGGCTCTAAAGACAGGCGTAGGAGCAGTTGCTTCTTGCGTTGTGGTTGGTGTCCAGAAGCTTGCCGTTCGTCTTGTGCACAGTAGTGTACAGTATTGTACTGTGGCACAGTAGTATACTGTAGCAGTGTGTTTATTGAACAAATATCACACCCCTCTCCGTCTCTCGGTCACTGGGTCACTCGGTCACTCGGTCACTCGGTCACCCGGTCGCTCGGTCACCCGGTCACTCAGTCTCTCGACGTCTGGTTCCTCGGTCACTCGGTCACTCGTCCACTTGATGTCTGGGTCCTCGGTCACTCGGTCACTCGATGCCTAGGTCACTCGGTCACTCGATCACTCGGTCATTCGGGTACTCAGTCACTCGGTCGCCCGGTCACCTGGGTCCTCGGTCACTCGGCCACTCGATGTCTAGGTCACTCGGTCACTAGATGTCTAGGTCACTCAGTCACTCGATCACTCGGTCATTCGGGTACTCAGTCACTCTGCCCTCGGTCACCCGGTCACCCGGTCACCCGGTCACTCTGTCACTTGGTCACCCGGTCACCCGGTTACCCGGTCACTCGATCACTTGGTCACTCATTCATTCGGTATTTCGATGTCTGGGTCCTCAGTCTCTCGATCACTCGGTCTCTCGGTCTCTCGATATCCGGGTCCTCCGTCTCTGAGCCTCTCGATCTCTTGGTTTCTTTGTCTGCCCCTCCCCTCCCCTCCCCCCTCTCTCTCTCTCTCTCTCTCTCTCTCTCTCTCTCTCTCTCTCTCTCTCTCTCTCTCTCTCTCTCTCTCTCTCTCTCTCTCTCTCTCTCTCTCTCTCTCTCCATTTTTCAGCTGCAGGCGTCCTGGCACGTACATATTTGTATGCATTTCCGGCGCCATTTGGGTCATCACCCATGCTTGGCGGCGCAGTGCTTGCTTACCTGCATGCATTATGGAATGTACTGCACTTCGCGGTGAAGTAGCAGCGTCCAGTGATATTTCCCTGAATAAATATCGAGCGCAATTACATTCGGAAAATAACAGGATGGACTCACTTTTCCCCCGGGGAAACGCGAGTCCCACCGGTTTATTAACCACTTGTTCCCACCGGTTTGACGCGAGTTCCACTGACAGCATTCGTGGCAGCACACTGTTAAGTTAATGTAAGCAAATTAAAGTATGCGTTAGCCATGCCACGCAAATATACTCGCTTGGCATCGTTATCCGATGTGGTAGGAAATGCCGACATCCATCATACTCCACGTATGACAGGATAACGAACAATAGAAGTGGAGCAATGGTGGCCAAAGGGACATACCGATCAAGTCTCCACCGCAGTGAAACAAAAATGTACATATCGTCAGGTGGTACCGCACCACATTCTCTTTACTCGTATGGTTAGGAGGCAGCCACCTGATGAGATATATGCTTGCTTTGTTTAATATTTGGTGGACAACAATTAAAAACCTGCTTCTTATAGCTTATGAAGGTATGTCGTAGCTACGACACGAATCATGCACGTTCGTGAGCTTGGCATCACATTTTACGATTGTGACTTAAAGTAAGTGTGTTAAAAACAACTGTGCCCTACTGAGTGGGTACACTGTGCACGTACAGCACGTGCCAGGACAGCGGGGCTGATGCAGTTGAGGAGCTGCCGCACGGCGTTTCAGCCATACTTGCACGCCGAATCGAATGTCCCTGTTCACATGTGGCACTCTGGGGTCTAGGGTGCTGACATGGGGACATGGGGTCCATGGTACTGACATGGGGACATGGGGTCCAGGGTGCTGACATGGGGGCATGAGGTCTAGGGTGCTGACATGGGAACATGGGGTCCATGGTACTGACATGGGGACATGGGGTCTAGGGTGCTGACATGGGGACATGGGATCCAGGGTACTGACATGGGGACATGGGGTCTAGGGTGCCGACATGGGGACATGTGGCCCAGGGTACTGACATGGGGACATGGGGTCCATGGTACCGACATGGGGACATGGTATCCAGGGTACTGACATGGGGACATGGGATCTAGGGTGCTGACATGGAGACATAGGGTCTAGGGTGCTGACATGGGGACATGTGGTCCAGGGTACTGACATGTGTACATGGGGTCCATGGTACTGACATGGGGACATGGGATACAGGGTACTGACATGGGTACATGGGGTCCATGGTACTGATGGGGCTGGGTCTAGGGCTGACATGGGGGCATGGGTCTAGGGTGCTGACATGGGGACATGGGGTCCAGGGTACTGACATGGGGACATGGGGTCTAGGGTGCTGACATGGGGACATGGGGTCTAGGGTACTGACATGGGGACATGGGGTCCATGGTACCGACATGGGGACATGGGATCCAGGGTACTGACATGGGGACATGGGGTCCAGGGTACTGACATGGGGGCATGGGGTCTAGGGTGCTGACATGGGGACAACTTACTTCAGTCCTCCTTCCTGGTGAATTGCGGTGGGGAGGGGGCAGTACTGCCCTCGCCATGTGGCGCAGTTGGCAAACTGACCCAAGCCTAGAGCAACCGTGTCCGGCATCCCAGATGTTTGTGGGATGCGCGAAATAAATTTGTTTCAATTCAGGTATGTTCCTTTTTGTCGTTACTTCGAGTTACCATATTTGTGAACAACATTGAAGCACGCCTGAGGAATAGGGTGTATAAACTTGCTGGTGACATCAAGCTGGTATTAATGGTCAACAGTAGTGATGAATGTAGCAATATTCAGGTTAGACTGGGAGGATCCAAAAGTGGGCTGATCGATGGCAGATGCCTCTCAACAACGATAAGACTAAGGCTATGCATCTGGGGGTCTGGTGTTGGTACATCTAGATAGGAAGTGGGAGGGAGCGAACTGAATGGCATTGGAGAGGACACGATTTAGACGTGTTGGGTTCAAGGCATCTAAGAGCAGAAAAAAAATAAATGTAACTCAGCTAGGAACAGGGCAATTATAATGCTCAAAATCATTGATAGGTGTTAAAAACAACAATAATATATGAAAAAGTACTTTGTGTATGTGCGACACCAAGTGGCATAACGAGCATTGGCATGGCGCCCTTCCTTCGAAAGGGATATGGGTATCCTAGAAAGGCTGCAACGCAAAGTTCAGTAGACTAGGCAATTTAGAATATGGGGAGAGGTTTATGACATTTGACATGTACTCTCACAAGCATAGTAGATTAAGTGGTGATAAGATTGAGATGCTTAACATAGTAAAGGAGTTAGATAATGTCAATCAGAATGATACTTTGCTATTTGGGGACTCACCCAGGGATCATCAATTTATGGTAGACAAGTCAGTGTGTAGGACAGCTAAACGTCAACAATCTTCAGTGAAGGTGCGATTGATTAATGAAATAGGCTGCCTGGTGCTGTAGAGGAAAGTCTCTCAATGAATGCATGTACAAATAGGGTCGGTAAATTATCGTGATCCAAGAATCTAGTATTTGAATTCCAAGTCATGCAGTATGGAGATAGGAATTCCGGTGAACTGGGTTAGATTGATGCCAGTAGGCGTTTTAGAACATGTTTATAGATGCGGAATTTTCCTAGCAACAGGCGTACCTGGCGGTGGATCCAGAACCGGCCTGTGATGCTGAAGATATTGACCACAGCATGGGGCAGCACAATGGGGTAGATAGTGTTCTTCAGAACTCAGGATATGACATTGACTAAGACGTTTCAATCTCTTTGTTCTCTTCTTTTGGTATCTTCCATGCATAGCCTTGTCCCGGACGGGTTTCTGTGGTTGTTATAAAGACAAGCTTTATGGGTTACTTTATGACTTTATGATGTCACAACAAGCATTTCGTTCAGCGATGAAAAAAATGTTGGTATTTTACATTAAGGCCATTGGGCACGAATGGCCCCAGTTGTTTCTAGTCGCGGCTTCCGATGACATTACAACCTAGCCTGATAGTGCGTGATGCACAACCCCGTATCGTTTTAAATGCTACTATGCCAAATGTTGCATTACGATAGAGTAGATCTCTATTATCTGACTCAGCAAATCTCCGACATCTCAATTTGGTATATGGCCTTAATCGTTTGTGGAGACTAGATGACTGGGGGTGGGGGTGGGGGACATTCCGGCAGCTATTTCCGCCGCGCCGTGCGTATCCAGCCGCTGCACAGGGAAGCCCAAGTGCTCGTGTCAAAAGTGCAGGGCTGGCCTGCATCCATGGTCCGTCAGTGCGTACCAGTGGCCGAGCCACTGAGTGTGGTCGCTGGCCTCCAGACACCCAGGCCTCGCTTCTGAGATCCAGTGACATCAGAACTCGATCAACACAGTGATCGAGCATGACCAGGCTCGATCATGACCGTGGATTTAGCGCATAATACCGCGTGCTTGTCGCTTTATTGCTCAACAAGCATATATGTATATATATATATAGAGAGATATAGAGATATAGAGATATAGAGATATAGAGATATAGAGAGAGAGAGAGAGAGAGAGAGAGAGAGAGATAGAGATAGAGATAGAGATAGAGATAGAGATATAGATAGAGATAGAGATAGAGATAGAGAGAGAGATAGAGATAGAGATAGAGATAGAGATAGAGATAGAGATAGAGATAGAGATAGAGATAGAGATAGAGATAGAGATAGAGATAGAGATAGAGATAGAGATAGAGATAGAGATAGAGATAGAGATAGAGATAGAGAGAGAGAGAGAGAGAGAGAGAGAGAGAGAGAGAGAGAGAGAGAGAGAGAGAGAGAGAGAGAGAGAGAGAGAGAGAGAGAGAGAGAGAGAGAGAGAGAGAGAGAGAGAGAGAGAGATATATATATATATATATATATATATATATATATATATATATATATATATATACATATACATATATATACTCAGAGAGTGGGAGAGACAAGGGGACAGAGAGGGAGACGCACATACACGGACACAAGAGAAGAAACATTGGAAAGAAACCATGGATGAACTGCAATGGCCGGTGTTGCAATGGCCGCGCCATTTCTCATGTCTATTCTACGCATCAAAACATCAATAAAGCTACGGCAATCCTGCTTAATTCATATTGTCGTTGCGGTGTGGTGGACAAGCGAGTTGCCTGGCCAGTTGGCCGGCCATTGAGAGTGGTAGAACAGCCATTCGGAGTTCCCAACCAACCCGCCATTCGTCTCTGCCCCCCCCATCCTTTCCTCCCTCTGCCAGAAAAAATGCACCTGAGCTTGTCCCATCCATCAAAATACAGTTATCCACTCGAATCGTGTTTTTTAAGGATTTTTTATTCACACACTTATTAGATATCACACCTACAGTCCCCAACAACACACTTCTTCAGTAGATCCCAATTCACCCCCCCCCCCCACCCCGCCCCCACCCTCCCCACTCGTGTAGATCACACACAAAATTCCGTGTGCATAGTCAGGTGAAAGGAGCACTTCCAAAAACGGGTCACTTCCAAAAGAGCAATGTGCGGTTGCGGATTCCAGTGGAAATATACATCGCCACATATCTTTTAGCGTGGCGTGCGCTTGTGGCGACGATAAACATGATACATTGGGGTCCTGGAAAAAAATAAAATCGTTCATTCATGACGTAGATTTCGAGGAAAATGTTGCACATTTGAGCACATCGTAGGAGGTGCGGAATATCTGAAACCCCATGTGTGGCCACGCTTTGTACATAAGACATGCAACGAGCTGATAATTGAAGAAAAAAAAATTATGGCAGCAATCTGAATCATCTTCCTTTATTTGGGGTGGGAGCTAAAGCTTAAAGCACATAGATAGCAAAACGTCGCTGGTTGTTCAGCTGCTGCAAAAACAATATTAAAGTCCAAAATTGTGATCTACTGGCTCCCCCCCCCCCCCAAAAAAAAACCCGCAACGTTTCCCAGTCTCGAATATCAAAGACGTTGAGTTCTTTAAATGTAACGGTTGGAATTCCCGACCTGTCTAGTGGTGCTGCTGGAGCGTGCTGGTTGAATATGGACGGCCGGCACGGCCAGGGTTAATATCAAAGTCGTCGACATCAGGCATACGGGCGTTATTGGACCCTGAGGTGCTGCTGCACTCACAATTAAGGGCAAAGCTTAACTCCTGCTGGAACATTGATCGATTTTTTTTCTGGTTGGGCTTGCTGGGACCTTGGACACCTATTTTCATATCTTCTTTTCTAATTAGCTTTCATACTATATGGGCAGTGGCGCAACCAGGATTTCAGTTCGGGGGGGGGGGGGGGGGGCAGGGTTGGAGAGCGGGCCCCCTCGCAAGCGGGCCCCCCTCATGTTTTTAAAAAGTCTGCGGAAAATATGCGCTTACTTTTGAGCGGGACCCTATGTCTGTAAAACTTCGCAGAAATAAAGGCACTTTTCCTTTACGTTCCCCTTCCTATTGGTTCAATGCGGGCCCCTGGATCAAAGTGGGCCCGGTTCGAAGCGGGCCCCTGGTTCCAGAGAGCCCCTGGTTTAAGACAGGGCCCCAGGTTGAAGCAGGCCCCTGGTTCTAAGCGGGCTATTGGTTCAATGCGGGCCCCTGAATCAAAATGGGCCCCGGTTCGAGGCGGGCCCTGGTTAAAACGGGCCCCAAGATTTTCAGTTGGTTCAAAGGGCCCCTGATTCGAGCCATAGATCCGCTTCGCGGGCCCCTAGCCAGGGCTCTGAGTAGGGTGGCCCACTCCGAGCCAGGGGCCCGCTTCGCGGGCCCCAAAAAATTTGGGGGGGGCCATGGCCCCTTGGCCCCCCCTGGTTGCGCTACTGTATATGGGGTATTCGAAATCACCTATTAATTCCAATCCAACTCCATGCTACCACGGCCACCCCGGAGCAACATTCCAAGTCGTCTGCCTAATGTAAGCCTCAATTGCACCAAGCCCATGCATAAAATAAGCACTTCGTGACAGCTGATAAGCCTACACTGAGTATTCTACTGATTTATCGCACTTCTAAAATGGTGCAGGAAATAAGTGTTGGCTGTACGGGCCAACCAAGCACCACGACCCCAAACGAGGTACTCGGGACGACAGCATAGCCATGTGTAAATGTCTGGCACATTCAACCCTTCATTACTTGGTGCAACGTGTCACGATCCGGAAACCAAGCTTGGCGTCACTCAGCTTAGCATCTGGATGGCAAGTGTATACGTCACCGGAATGTAACCATATTTAGTCAGCCTGTGTGGCCAAATTGGCAGGGCACTATTAATTCTGAGTAAGCTTATTCATACTCATAACGATTTCCGTACATGCATATCGCTATGGCAGTACCTCGCTATGTCTCTGTGTATGCGTATCGCCGGAACGTTGGAACATGTGTCACGTGTGGAAAGCAAACTTGACTAGTTTCCGCAGCACCTGCAGGTAGCGGGTAGTGTTTGTATTCTATAACATTACGTGTAAAGAAAGCATACGACCTTCAATATACCAGGAGGTGCTGAGTTGACATCAAAAGTAACGTTAAGGATTATACTTTATTAGGTACTCAACGTTTCGGCCAGGGGCCATCGTCAGGAGTGACATGTGACGTCAGGAGTGACGTCTATAACATTAGGTATTTCATAATAACGTCTTAGCCTGCATGAGCGAACTAACAATATTGATTGTGTTTCTTAACCTACCTACACCATCAGAATTGGGAGTCACCGTTCCTACTATGACAATAACTCAATTTCAGACTGGCACTTAGATTTTGCAATGCAATGCAAAGAAGTGAAATGGCATTGGGCTGGTTGGTGTCGATCTTCAGCTCGTGCACTGATCTTTTTGTCTTGCTATGATTTGGTCATCACCGTCGTATGCCTCGATATAGACACAGTGATGACACGTAAACCAAACGAATCGGAATGCAGCTCGTTTGTCAGTTGTTCCGCTCCAGCATCACCAGGACGTCTTAGAACCAGCTCAAGACTAACGTTGTGATCCTGGCGCACCGAGCGATCCACGAAGACAACTCTAGTGGTGGCTTGTGCTCCGAGGTGACTCGCAGAGCGAGTCAAACGCTTCTAATAATACCGGGAGATGCATGTACGCCTCGGCTAAATTTTCCCGGCCGCCAGAACGGCTTCACGAACGCTAATTAGGGATGACCAACGCGAACACGCTGACTTTGGATGCTTGCCGAGAAAGCCATCAGGCAGGATCCGCTCAGTGGGGGTCACAGACGTGGCTGCTGGGCGAGCGCCAGCAGGATACGAGGGCTGGACGACACTAAACTCCGCGCGCAGTCGTGCCAGACCAATTAGCTGTCACGGTGTGACGGGCCCAACCGGCCAGGGTCTGTCTCCTGTCACGGTGTGACGGGCGACCCAACCGGCCAGGGTCTGTCTCCTGCCACGGTGTGATGGGCGACCCAACCGGCCAGGGTCTGTCTCCTGTCACGGTGTGACGGGCGACCCAACCGGCCAGGGTCTGTCTCCTGTCACGGTGTGACGGGCGACCCAACCGGCCAGGGTCTGTCTCCTGTCAGCGACGCCAACCGGCCAGGGTCTGTCTCCTGACTAGATGGGCGACCATCAACCGGCCAGGCTCACCTGTCACGGTGTGACGGGCGACCCAACCGGCCAGGGTCTGTCTCCTGTCACGGTGTGACGGGCGACCCAACCGGCCAGGGTCTGTCTCCTGCAGCGATGCAAGTCAGGTGACTTGGCGCCATCAACCGGCGGCTCACCTGACCCAGGTCAATGGGCGACAGCTCAGAAGCGCGACGCGATCTTTTTATAGAGATCTTAGCTCGAAAGTTTGCTGTGGTGCCCTGGCGGATCATAATATGTGCTAGGCAGAGTTTGTTTTGGCATCAAAACTGAACCCGACCACTCCATCTTCGAATTCTAGTTCAACGGCAAAATTTGTACCAACATTTGGCGCGCCGCCAATGTATCGACATGGTCGTCCCTTCGCTACGTCTCCACCCTCATCGAGCAAGCCGCCAGCCGACCCCCCACCCCCGGCCGGATTAGACTAGCACGTGAAGCGATTCGAACCCTAGTCCACCAGAACGGGCGAGACCAATGCAGGCCGGCGTTCTTGCCCACTGAGCGCCCAAGGCGGCTCCTACGACGCTGCCAACTGAACCTCATCTCTGACAACCTTGGGCTCTTCTACGACACCTGCTAGGCCACATCACGTCGCCAACCTCTCACGCCGCCTGGACACGGGTGGACTCGACAATCCCACCGTTCGTGGGACTCGAACCCACGATCTTGCCATCAAGAGTCCAACGCCCTGCTGATTGAGCCGCCGCCATCGCGGCCCCACCGCGGCCCCACCTCCAGCCCTCCAGCTGTAGCCTGTTCCGGTCGCCTGACGGACCAACCTGGCGCCCACACGGAGGGCAATGCTGCCACACGGAGGGCAATGCTGCCACACGGAGGGCAATGCTGCCAACCTGGCGCCCACACGGAGGGCAATGCTGCCACACGGGTCAGCCGTTGGTCAGCCAATGGTCAACTGGGGGTCAGCCGATGGTCAACTGGTGGTCAGCCGATGGTCCACCGGGCGGCCCACGGAGCGGAACGCTGCCACAATGGTCAGCCGACGCCCGTCGCCGCCGCGCGCGCCGTCGTCGCCGGGCAGTGTCGGCCCGATGCCGGGCGGCGCGGCCGTCCGGGTGCCGCCGCCGTGACCGACCTCGCCGCCGGTCGTGGCGCGCCGTCGTCGCCGGGCAGCGTCGGCCCGATGCCGGGCGGCGCGGCCGTCCGGGTGCCGCCGCCGTGACCGACCTCGCCGCCGGTCGTGGCGCGCCGTCGTCGCCGGGCAGTGTCGGCCCGATGCCGGGCGGCGCGGCCGTCCGGGTGCCGCCGCCGTGACCGACCTCGCCGCCGGTCGTGGCGCGCCGTCGTCGCCGGGCAGTGTCGGCCCGATGCCGGGCGGCGCGGCCGTCCGGGTGCCGCCGCCGTGACCGACCTCGCCGCCGGTCGTGGCGCGCCGTCGTCGCCGGGCAGCGTCGGCCCGATGCCGGGCGGCGCGGCCGTCCGGGTGCCGCCGCCGTGACCGACCTCGCCGCCGGTCGTGGCGCGCCGTCGTCGCCGGGCAGCGTCGGCCCGATGCCGGGCGGCGCGGCCGTCCGGGTGCCGCCGCCGTGACCGACCTCGCCGCCGGTCGTGGCGCGCCGTCGTCGCCGGGCAGTGTCGGCCCGATGCCGGGCGGCGCGGCCGTCCGGGTGCCGCCGCCGTGACCGACCTCGCCGCCGCGCGCGCCGGCGTCGCCGGGCAGTGTCGGCCCGATGCCGGCGGCGCGGCCGTCCGGGTGCCGCCGCCGTGACCGACCTCGCCGCCGGTCGTGGCGTGCCGTCGTCGCCGGGCAGCGTCGGCCCGATGCCGGGCGGCGCGGCCGTCCGGGTGCCGCCGCCGTGACCGACCTCGCCGCCGCGCGCGCCGGCGTCGCCGGGCAGTGTCGGCCCGATGCCGGCGACGCGGCCGTCCGGGTGCCGCCGCCGTGACCGACCTCGCCGCCGGTCGTGGCGCGCCGTCGTCGCCGGGCAGTGTCGGCCCGATGCCGGGCGGCGCGGCCGTCCGGGTGCCGCCGCCGTGACCGACCTCGCCGACGGTCGTGGCGTGCCGGCCGTCGGTGCCTCACCTCGACGCAACGGCCTCGACACGAGCCGTCACGCGAACTCCCCAGGGAGGTCCGCCGACAGCCGCAGGCGGCCACTCGCGTCCCGGGCTCGGCCCGTTCGTCTACACCTCCGGGGGCTAAGTACCTTCCTACCAATATGTGTAGTTAGCCACATGCATATGTACAGTGTATGCGTGTGAAGTAGAACTGAAAACACGCAAAGCCGGCACTAGTCGTGTCAGTTGCAACGGTAATCAACATGTTTGGAGGAAGGAACGGCAATTGTTCCGTACTTGCCGCCATGCAGTAATCAACCGACCTTGGCAATGTATGCTGTGGTCGATGTTCCCAAGCCGAACCACTTCCGGATATAGCTTGTGACCTTTTAAGTCAAACGAGAGTTCACATACCAGGGCAGCCGGGCCTGTTGCAACCAACCGTCAATCGGTCATGTGCCTGAACCTGTCAAATTTGCATATAAAGTGGATGCCTTTGAAAACTAGTGGCTTCATGCGAGGGCTAACACTGCGGGATGTATAACCTTGTCGTCAGTTTTCGGCGGAAGTGGACGCGTGTCAGCAATGTGTGCGATCTGTTTCAGCCAATCAGCATAGCGTATCCAAGCGTCCGGCACGGGCACTATATTCAGCAGCGAGTCCCGACGACAGCGGTAGCACAAAGAATTCCGTGCAGCATGAATAAGCGCCTACTGAAATTGCACTACTGTTGACCTGCCTAACATAGGCAATGAATTCCCACGTGTCGCACTGAAATTACCGTTGCCAGAAAATTGAAATCGGTTAGTGATGCAGCTGAAGTGTGCACAAACTTGTACAATCAGTTCATGCTACAAACGGTTACTCCAATATTTGGTTGATGCTTGATTCCTTGCCTGATGCTCCCACAATATATATATATATATATATATATATATATATATATATATATATATATATATATATATATAAGACCAAATTCGACGAGAACTGCATCATCACTTCACCAATTCTTCCCAAATTTAACAGCAAAAACCATGCCAGGAGACGCAAATAGCACTTTACTAACAAGGGGAAATCAATTGCGTACAAACATGACGAAAAATCCGTGCGCAGCATTATATCCCAAAACTGCAAGTATATACACTCATGGCCAGGGTACACTACTTACGGAACGCAGTCATTTCTGCTGGTAGCTAGCTGCATAGCTGAAGATCTATGGACTGTCAAGCTATGAACATCACCGAAGGCAGCCTTGAATTATGTGGCATAGGTATTAGACATACACGATAAGTTGCCTGCAAAGCATTGGAATACATTTGCATGTTCATGTCGCATACGTCACATGTTGATACGTAAATGAAGCAGACGTCGAAGCTGTTCTAACAGAAGATCGACGTCAACAGCTGACATATGCCTTAGGTTCATGTAGCTAGGCGACACGAAGGTGGACTATTCCCTGTCGCATTTGCTGTATAAATAAACATGCACCACCGGACTGAGATTGAGAATGTAATGATATGATTTCGTCCATGTTAAAGATGTAGCTGCTGATGACATGAATACTCTGCAGCACGCAAATATAATAACATCAACTATAAATAACATCAACTATAAATAACATCAACTATAAATAACATCAACTATAAATAACATCAACTATAAATAACATCAACTATAAATAACATCAACTATAAATAACATCAACTATAAATAACATCAACTATAAATAACATCAACTATAAATAACATCAACTATAAATAACATCAACTATAAATAACATCAACTATAAATAACATCAACTATAAATAACATCAACTATAAATAACATCAACTATAAATAACATCAACTATAAATAACATCAACTATAAATAACATCAACTATAAATAACATCAACTATAAATAGCCACACACTGGACGACCGAGCTTCCGCCCGAAACGACGGTACTCCTGCAGCAGTGTCAACTACGTCCTGGCGCGAGCGACGGTACTCCTGCAGCAGTGTCAACTACGCCCTGGCGCGAGCGACGGTACTCCTGCAGCAGTGTCAACTACGTCCTGGCGCGAGCGACGGTACTCCTGCAGCAGTGTCAACTACGCCCTGGCGCGAGCGACGGTACTCCTGCAGCAGTGTCAACTACGCCCTGGCGCGAGCGACGGTACTCCTGCAGCCGTGTCAACTACGTCCTGGCGCGAGCGACGGTACTCCTGCAGCCGTGTCAACTACGCCCTGGCGCGAGCGACGGTACTCCTGCAGCCGTGTCAACTACGCCCTGGCGCGAGCGACGGTACTCCTGCAGCAGTGTCAACTACGCCCTGGCGCGAGCGACGGTACTCCTGCAGCCGTGTCAACTACGCCCTGGCGCGAGCGACGGTACTCCTGCAGCTCAGCCGTGTCAACTACGCCCTGGCGCGAGCGACGGTACTCCTGCAGCAGTGTCAACTACGCCCTGGCGCGAGCGACGGTACTCCTGCAGCCGTGTCAACTACGCCCTGGCGCGAGCGACGGTACTCCTGCAGCCGTGTCAACTACGTCCTGGCGCGAGCGACGGTACTCCAGCAGCAGTGTCAACTACGCCCTGGCGCGAGCGACGGTACTCCTGCAGCCGTGTCAACTACGCCCTGGCGCGAGCGACGGTACTCCTGCAGCAGTGTCAACTACGCCCTGGCGCGAGCGACGGTACTCCTGCAGCAGTGTCAACTACGCCCTGGCGCGAGCGACGGTACTCCTGCAGCAGTGTCAACTACGCCCTGGCGCGAGCGACGGTACTCCTGCAGCAGTGTCAACTACGCCCTGGCGCGAGCGACGGTACTCCTGCAGCAGTGTCAACTACGCCCTGGCGCGAGCGACGGTACTCCTGCAGCAGTGTCAACTACGCCCTGGCGCGAGCGACGGTACTCCTGCAGCAGTGTCAACTACGTCCTGGCGCGAGCGACGGTACTCCTGCAGCAGTGTCAACTACGCCCTGGCGCGAGCGACGGTACTCCTGCAGCAGTGTCAACTACGCCCTGGCGCGAGCGACGGTACTCCTGCAGCAGTGTCAACTACGTCCTGGCGCGAGCGACGGTACTCCTGCAGCAGTGTCAACTACGCCCTGGCGCGAGCGACGGTACTCCTGCAGCAGTGTCAACTACGTCCTGGCGCGAGCAAATCCCCAACGTGTGAAGGCCAAGCAGGCCGCTTGTGGCCCTGGTCTGGCGAACGATGTCGTCTCGGTCGGCGCACAGCAGCTGTCCGGTTCATGACGCCGACGCGATGCAACCGAACGGCGCGGGCATCGGCGTCGGTCAATGCTTGTCCGTCGCTGCCGATGCGAGTACGGCCGCGAAGCCCCAGCGAGCGGCTCGCCAAAGCGGCCGCGAGCCGCGAGTACAGCCGCGAAGCCCCAGCGAGCGGCTCGCCAAAGCAGCCGAGCCGGCCACACGGTCGGCTCGGCCGACACGCTGCAGCGCCATTCTTCGCAGACAATCTGATCCAGATCTGACTGATCCAGAGTCCAGTCGTGGCCGCCACTGGCCACGCCTTCCACCAGTGGCCACGCCTCCCACCAATGGTCACGCCTCCCACCAATGGCCACGCCTCCCACCAATGGCCACGCCGGCTGGCTGTCCGGCTACCAAGAAGGCGACAACGGATGGCTGTCCGGCCACCAAGAGGGCGACAACGGATGGCTGTCCGGCTACCAAGAGGGCGACAACGGATGGCTGTCCGGCTACCAAGAGGGCGACAACGGATGGCTGTCCGGCTACCAAGAGGGCGACAACAGATGGCTGTCCGGCTACCAAGAGGGCGACAACAGATGGCTGTCCGGCTACCAAGAGGGCGACAACAGATGGCTGTCCGGCTACCAAGAGGGCGACAACGGATGGCTGTCCGGCTACCAAGAGGGCGACAACGGATGGCTGTCCGGCTACCAAGAGGGCGACAACAGATGGCTGTCCGGCTACCAAGAGGGCGACAACGGATGGCTGTCCGGCTACCAAGAGGGCGACAACAGATGGCTGTCCGGCTACCAAGAGGGCGACAACAGATGGCTGTCCGGCTACCAAGAGGGCGACACCTGATGGCTCCGCTGTAGGATTGTTTCATCCCGAGCATGGTCACCGCATGCTGTGAAGGTCCGAGCCGTTCACGGACTCAGTACCAAACACGGATTTACGGAGCTAAAAGCAGGATAGCATGATTGGGTGTGTCAGCCGTTGCACGTAAGCCTTACGTGCTAGCCTTAGCTACCGGGTAGCTAAAAGTGGGTCGGCCGGTGCTGATGATCTATATATTGTGCCGGTGCCTGCACAATATATTACACGTAATGCTTGTCCCAGAAGTAATATCTGCCGGAACGACTCCTATCGTGTGGTATGCCCAAGGCCTTATTCCAGAAGCAATGCCTCCAGGAACGACTGCTATCGTGTGGTATACCGAAGGTAATGGAGCGAACCAGTCAAGCATATTTTCAGCGCAAAGTTGCTTGCATGCGCCAGCAGGATGTAGAAGCTAAAAATATGATTGTGGCTGAGGTACGTGCAGTTATTATCGCATAATCATGGCGAGTCCATATCATTTTGAGGGTTTGCGTAGACTGGGCTCAATTGTACGCGCTTCACATCACGCAAATGGTGCGCAAACTCAGCACCCTCTATGATTTCGTTCCTTCTTCTCGTTCGTTCTTTTGTTCTTTATGATTTCTTTCAGTAATAATTATATGCAGCTGTAATGATCACCATAGCTGGGAAACTGATATCAAAGTACACATGGGGCTTAGGGAGGTGTTCTCGACATATAATCCATTGAGAGGGGGCGGTGGGGAGGGGGGGGGGGTGCGGAGATAGCTGACAGCGAACTCGACACTCTGGTGTACATCAAGCTTTTGCGGTGAATGTATTAGTGAGTGGGGGTCGCGCATGAGCGGAAGCTGCATTCAGCCCTCTCGGGCCTGGGGAGTTCTTGGAGTTGGGGGGGGACAGGTTTTTAAAGTCGTGACACGTCTTGACCAGAAAAAAAACTTCGCTCGTGTAAGTGAGAAAACAACCTCAGTATACTGGAGGCCTGATGTCGGTGAGTATCTGGTCTCCCTACCCGACTCATGGGCGCCGTTTCCACATTGCGCTGATGAAAGCGATGCTCATTTTGTGTCAGCGAATCCACACAGGCAGGCTATTTACGATCGCTCATACGACGGTCTAGGTCGATCAGTTGTTCACGGGTTCATTACGCAGATGCACGAGAGCTCAGTGAGATGCGGAGCAGGTTCTCGGGGGAGCTTCCTATTACACTGCGCGAGGCCGTGCAAACCGGCAGGCTTCACAATCACTTGTGGAGTAAACGTGACGTACACGTGACGAAAGCGACCGTGACCTTCCATGAGACGATCACGGAAACTTGTAGTTCGCATCAATGGATGTCAACCCTTGGTCGTGAACTGTGCTTTGTGTGAGGGGGTGTGGCAATCCTCTTCACGTTGGCGCTCTACATGGAGAGGTATGGTGACATGAACTGCAGACCAGAGTGTTGGGCGTGACGAGGGCTCGCATTTGGTGATCCGATTGACTTAATACGTGAGGTCCTGTCAACATCCCGGGTCAGTGGAAAAAATCGCAATAATCGAGACGTCACAATTTATAATCGCTCCCTGTGTAAAAACAATAACTGATACGCGTCTAGGATGCCTGCACAAGCTTCGTCGCTTTGGAGAGCCGGAACAGCTCGCTCTGACCTTTCATACTGTAGGCCAGGTCAGCCAGAGGCAGTCAGTATCTAGACATGCTGGCGATCTCTACCTGCCCAGATCTAGAACGGAAATGGGAAAAAGGCGGTTCCAAGTGAGAGCAGCTGCTCTTTATAACGTATTACCTCAGGACCTGAGAGAACTGCCAGTGTCACGGTTTGGTGCGGCGCTGAAACGGCACATCAGGCCATCTTGATGGATATGTTTGGCATGAGTTAGCTATTGCCTGGTGTTATGTGAGACTGGTGAGAATGTGAATTTGGAATGGTTGTCATCGCAGTGTTTTAACAAAATTGTATCCTACTCTTATCGTTTTATCTACAAGACGAGGAATCGTAATAGCCACGAATGTGTTGTGGAAGGTTCTAATAAATGTCTATGTCTATGTCTATGTCTATGCCCAAAGAAGAGTCCTGTCATATGTTGGAATGCTGCCAACGTGAGATGTGTTGCAATTTTGCCCCTAAGTCAGTCAGATGAAGTTTAAATTCTGACTGCGTTATGAAAACTTGTGAAATAGCTCCGCATACACCATTGGCTTGTACCTAGGGAGGAACAACACGCTAAATGCATGCTCGGCCTTCAAATTATCTTAGAGTGACGTAGAAACCGACAAAGATTGTTTGCGCTCAAGTTGGGTCAATGATCACAAATGAACCTTGGAATGAATGTCAATGACCGATGTAAGCATATTAGCTCAGCCGGCAACCGCCACACTACATCCAACATTGGCAACTTGGGGGCAATAATTGAGATTAATTGGCGACAAGTGACGGTTTCGGCGAAACACGGCCGGAAATGGCCTCCATTATGACGCCACAGACCATTGACCGGGCCCCGTGTCTGCACTTATTGTTATGCCACAAGGTCGATGCTGTGCTGTCTGTGTCCGCTTGTGGCCCGGTATCACTTGGCCGGCTCCGTGGCGGCAGGCGCCGGCGACCAAGGTCCGCTGCAAGGCCCTACCAACCGGGTACGGGGGGGGCGGGCCGGGTGCCGGTGGTGCTGACGACCCAGCAGTGCCGTAGGATTGATGCAGGTCTGGCAGGTTTGCATCAATCCTCCTGCACGGGCGAACGCGAACGTTGCGTTACGTTACGCGAACGTTGCGTGGATACCTCGGTTCACAATATACTAAGATCATTGCGATCGTGATGCAAACTGAATAACGATATCTGCTGACTAATGTTGTGACCTCCCCGAACCAGTGAAAATTGAGCAGTATGTTTATTGTTATCAAGAGGGTAGATACATAAAATTATCTAACTTTACCACAAATGAGACATGCCGATGGAAAAATGTAATACATATTGCAAACTATTAATACTATGCCGACACGTTTTTGCTCCATTTTACGGTCGCCACGTACCACCAATCTCAGAAGAAAAAAGGTACAAAGATGACGCGCCGGCCGGAGGTTACATGGGATGGGGAGGGGGTGAGCCAAAAATGTTGGACACTGCAAGGCCAGTGCGTGAGCCGCACTCTATAGTGCGCCGACACACCAATTGATTCAACATGGCGCTTTAGAATGTCGCGTAGTAAACGGTCGCGTCAGATATTGCAGCCGGCACGGCCTTGTCGGGTGCCAAGCACATGCGAGTCTCCTCGGTGGTGCCGGGTGCCACGCACGTGCGAGTCTCCTCGGTGGTGCCGGGTGCCACGCACGTGCCTGGTGCCGGGTGCCACGCACGTCTCCTCGGTGGTGCCGGGGCCACGCACGTGCGAGTCTCCTGGTGGTGCCGGGTGCCACGCACGTGCGAGTCTCCTCGGTGGTGCCGGGTGCCACGCACGTGCGAGTCTCCTCGGTGGTGCCGGGTGCCACGCACGTGCGAGTCTCCTCGGTGGTGCCGGGTGCCACGCACGTGCGAGTCTCCTCGGTGGTGCCGGGTGCCACGCACGTGCGAGTCTCCTCGGTGGTGCCGGGTGCCACGCACGTGCGAGTCTCCTCGGTGGTGCCGGGTGCCACGCACGTGCGAGTCTCCTCGGTGGTGCCGGGTGCCACGCACGTGCGAGTCTCCTCGGTGGTGCCGGGTGCCACGCACGTGCGAGTCTCCTCGGTGGTGCCGGGGCCACGCACGTGCGAGTCTCCTCGGTGGTGCCGGGTGCCACGCACGTGCGAGTCTCCTCGGTGGTGCCGGGTGCCACGCACGTGCGAGTCTCCTCGGTGGTGCCGGGTGCCACGCACGTGCGAGTCTCCTCGGTGGTGCCGGGTGCCACGCACGTGCGAGTCTCCTCGGTGGTGCCGGGTGCCACGCACGTGCGAGTCTCCTCGGTGGTGCCGGGTGCCACGCACGTGCGAGTCTCCTCGGTGGTGCCGGGTGCCACGCGCGAGTCTCCTCGGTCGTGCCGGGTGCCACGCACGTGCGAGTCTCCTCGGTCGTGCCGGGCGCCACGCGCATGGGAGTTTCACAACTGGTCCAACATCCCTTTGGAAGGCTTAAGAACAGTCGGCACAGTGGGAGGCACAGCTTGGGCTGCCCACAACAGGCTGGAGGTCACTGCGCTGGTGAATTTGTCTGTGGGCTCTTCATGGGCTCTTCATGACTTACTGTGGGCTCTTCATGACTTACTGTGGGCTCTTCATGACTTGCTGGCTGTAGTTGTGCGTGCGTGCAGACTAACTGACCGATTCACTGACCCACAGACGGACCGACTGACATCTCGTTTGAGCTGCCCGACATGGCGATCACCACCCTCGGCCACTTGTCAGAGTCTTCGCCTGGACCAAAAATAGCACAAATAAAAACACAACTGAGTCGCAGCCTGATGCGGCGGCCTTCCCGAGGCCAGGCCTTCCCTTCCCGGTCAGGCCTTCCCTTCCCGAGGCCAGGCCTTCCCTTCCCGGTCAGGCCTTCCCTTCCCGAGGCCAGGCTTTCCCTTCCCGAGGCTCATTGTACTGGACACCAGCAACCACCGAAAGTAGCCGGTAAGCCCACATAGCTGCAGTGTCAACTACCGGAAATTGACCCGCTTGCTGCAGTGTCCACCGCCAGCAATTAAACCGTTTTACATTTTCCCAGGATTAGCTGGCCTACGTTTATGCTTGATGGTGTTCCACTGAAAGCCAGAACCCCGTGCTGAGTGCAGCACGTCCACCTCGTGTCCTTCCACCACGTCAGCGGTGCCCACGTCAGCGGTCCTTCCACCACGTCAGCGGTGACTTGGGAGTCAATAGCAACGCAGCCGACTTTGTCCATTCGTGGGCGCATGATCGGTTTACAATCGCGGAGGGGGGGGAGGGCAAGCCGATGTTCAGACTGATTGATTCCAGGCAACGCCTTGGTATTAATAGTTAAAATCAAACAAGATGTCATATCAAACAAGACGTCATATCAAACAAGACGTCATATCAAACAAGATGTCATATCAAACAAGATGTAAAATCAAACAAGGTAGAGACATGTACATCAAACAAGATGCACATGTCTCTATCTCCAGTCCTCCAGAGATCATGTTCACATGTGTATGCAATACAGAAGCCATTGGGTTGCGACTTTCAAGAGTAATATGACTCAGCGGATAGAGCGCATAAACTCTAGCAGTCTCGGGCAACACCAATGCTAGGTGGTAAAAGGTTGCTTTTCTGACAGCTTAGCCCACACTCGCTTTGGCGTGTAAATATCCCCATCTCCACTCACATTTTGTTCTTAAATCCCAAATCGTTGACTGTAGGTACGCCGAAGATTTGCCACTTGAAGCGTGCCGACCTTTCCATTCCGTGGCGAAGCCAATGTTTGGTTCGGCCAGGCAACAGTGCAATGACGTCAAAGCTGTCCAATGTCAATCCAACTAGCTGTCCAATGTCAATCCAACTAAATCACATTACAAATGCTCACATCAAAATATCGAATAATGTCATGCCAAGGCATTTACTTAACGTTAGTCCAGGAAGTGTTTTTAGATTGTTGCTGAAACTCCAAAGGTTATTGTGCTCACAATACAGCACATAATTATTGTAACGGTACTGATGCCAACGATGGGAACACAGTAATTCAACCTGAAGCGCTTCACATTGCGTGACGTCATACTTTACAGCTGACTGAACGTTCTGGGTGTATGCAGCTATGCAGTGAGTACCCACCGATGACGGTGAGGTTCACCCAGCTGTACTGGGTCGGGGTTTTCTGGAAGTCCACACGACACCGGTACACACCGCCGTCCGTCTCTCTGACGTCATCGATGGCCAACACGGGAGGTGCGGTCGTCACCAGAAACTCCGCGTTACGGTTGGCCAAAATGAAGTCGTCCTTCCATTGGACGCCATCCGACAGTGACTTCTGGCGAGCGTCAAAGCTGCAAATGGCGAACATCGTCACAAGAAGAAGATAGGGAGAGAGTGAGAGAGTGAGAGACTGATAGAGTGATAGAGTGAGAGGGTGAGAGGGCGAGAGAGGGAGAGAGGGAGAGAGGGAGAGAGGGAGAGAGGGAGAGAGTGAGAGAGGGAGAGAGGGAGAGAGGGAGAGAGGGAGAGAGGGAGAGAGGGAGAGAGGGAGAGAGGGAGAGAGGGAGAGAGGGAGATAGGGAGATAGGGAGATAGGGAGATAGGGAAATAGGGAGATAGGGAGAGAGGGAGAGAGGGAGAGAGAGAGAAAGAGAGAGAGAGAGAGAGATAAAAAAAGAGAAAGAGATAGTGAAAAAAGAGAAAGAGATAGTGAAAAAATGATAAAGTGACAAAGTGAGAAAGTGAGAAAGTAAGAGAGTAAGATAGTAAGAGAGTAAGATAGTAAAAGAGTAGGATAGTATGATAGTAAGATAGTAAGAGAGTAAAATAATAAGATAGTAAGAGATTGCAATAGTGAGATAGTTAGATAGTTAGATAGTGAGAGAGTTATAGAGTGATATAGTGAGATAGTGAGAGAGAGATATAGAGAGTGAGAGAGTAAGAGAGTGAGATAGTAAGATAGTGATAGATTGAGAGAGTGAGAGATTGAGAGATTGAGAGAGTAGGAGATTGAGAGAGTGAGAGAGTGAGAGAGTGAGAGAGTGAGAGAGTGAGATAGTGAGATAGTGAGATAGTGAGAGAGTGATATAGTGAGAGTGTGATATAGTTAGAGAGTGATATAGTGAGAGAGGGAGAGAGGGAGAGAAGGAGAGAGGGAGAGAGGGAGAGAGGGAGAGAGGGAGAGAGGGAGAGAGGGAGAGAGGGGAGAGGGGAGAGGGAGAGGGAGAGAGGGAGAGAGGGAGAGAGGAGAGAGGGAGAGAGGGAGAGAGGGAGAGAGGGAGAGAGGAAGAGAGGGAGAAAGGGAGAAAGGGAGAGAGGGAGAGAAGGAGAGAGGGAGAGAGGGAGAGAGAGGGAGAGAGTGAGGGAGTGAAAAAGTGAGAAAGTGAGAGAGTGAGATAGTGATAGAGTGAGATAGTGAGAGAGTGAGAAAGTGAGAGAATTAGTGAATGAGAGTAAGAGAGTGAGAGAGTGGGAGAGAGAGAGAGAAAGGGAGGGAGAGAGAGATAAATGGAGAGGGAGAGAGCTGGGGAGAGAGCACAGGAGTAGATTCCAACAGCCACATCGGAATCCTACGGTTGGATTTTCAGCAGCGAACATGCATACACGTTTTCTCAATTTATCGCGACGTAATTAAGGGAGTTTTAATTTATCCGACAAATTTATCGCGACAAATTTATCACGA
The DNA here is from genome assembly GCA_034440615.1 of Ashinkailepas kermadecensis. Taxonomy (NCBI): domain Eukaryota; kingdom Metazoa; phylum Arthropoda; class Thecostraca; family Neolepadidae; genus Ashinkailepas; species Ashinkailepas kermadecensis. Next base: position 97,856 of record JAOTOM010004386.1, on the reverse strand, counting down.
CAAATTTATCGCGAAAAATTTATCGCGACAAATGTATCGCGACATCATCCCATGTCACGATAAATAGTTTAAATTCATCTTCCAAAGAACCTATGGGACCAAGAAATAGATATTCATATCCGACAAATGAAGACAGACGATGGTGCCAGGCTGAGCTGCAACATGCTTTCGGCAATGATAATTATCATAAGTAACTATAGCAACAGAGGTAAAACACATACTTTCGCGCAAGTTGGAAGTGAAGGACTTCTAACTTCAGACTTCTGATCGCCGGAGACTTCGCGCAGTTCCACCAGTGGGAATCAGAAGAGGATTCAGGAATTTACCAAACTGGAGAAAGAGGCTTCCTGGGAGCGGCGCCTTTGGCTGACGGCGGCGCTATATGGTCGGAAGGGCTGCCCTTGATGGCCGAGGTGACCGGCTGCTTCCTGGGACAGAGGCACAGTCGGGTATTCGCGGAGGGAAGCGGCCGGCCGCCTTCTGGGTGGGGGGGGGGGGGGGGGGGGGGCAGTCGGCCTTTCGTGTGGGTGGGGAAGGAACCATCTCTAGTATAAGGGGGCGGCCTTGCTAGTAAGAGGAGACAGCATACTCGAAGAATTGTACCCTTTTAGGAGGCCCAGATTATCATTCCATCCCGATTCCAATCATTTTCATCTATGAGGCCTGTAGTTAGTCCACTAGAGAAACAAGGTTTTGAGCTGATTGCGTTTATTGCCCAGTCGCTCCTCCCTCCCCCCCCCCCCCCCCCCCCCCCAGTCACGTAGCCGGGGAGGACGAAGTGGGCCATGGAGGGGGGTTCGTGGGGGCACCCAGGCGACCGCCTTCAAGGCGCAAACACAGAGGGCCCGCAATGGCCCCTGAGCCGACGTGCAGGGCCCCGGACCGACGAAAGGGGCCCGGGCTGACGGAGAGGGTTCCGGGTTCCATGAACAGGGCCCAGAGTCAACGGAGTGCCCACAGGCAGCTGTAGACGGCCCTTGGCTGGGCCAACGTGGAGGGTTTCTAGGCCGATAGATGGGCCCCGCATCGTTGGAAGGGCCACCGGGCTGACTTATAACCCCGAGCTAATATGAAGGATACTTGTGCTAACTGTTGGATCCAAGCCAGAGAAAGGGTCCTTGACCTGATGGAGGGGTCCAAACTTTTGGAAAGAGACGTCCGGCCTGACGGAGAGAGTCCTGAGCCGTGAAGGAGGGCCCCTGAGCCGACAGAGAGGACTACTAGCCGAAGGAGAACCTCTGATCGTCGGAGAGGACCTAGAGCAGGTATCAAGGGTACCTGGGCCGACGCCGCACATGGGGCCCTGGCCTGATAGAGGAGGCCCAAGCTGTTGAAAGAGGCGCCTCCGGCCGGACGAAGGGCCCTGAGCTGTGAAGGAGGGCCACTGATCCGACGTCGGTGGCCTCTGAGTCGACGGAGGGACCCCGAACTAGACGTGCATGGCCGCTGGGTCAGCTTTAGCTCACGATGATGGAAAGAGGCCCAGCGCTGACAGCGGGCTTCAGGCCGAGGAAGAGGCACGTGCCACGGAGACGGCCCGGGCCGAAGGGGAGGGTTCCCGGTGCGACATAAAGGGCAAATGAGCTCATGGAGTGATCCCGGTCTATCAGAAAGCAGTAGCATAGCCAAAGTGTGGGGGGGGGCGAAGGGAGCAGCCACCTCTTGGCTGGTCAGAGACAGAGCGCTCCAGGCGACCGCTTGCGGGACGCCTGAAGAGGACTGATAGTGAGGGATCCTGAGGGACGAAGAGGGCCTCTGAGAGCCAGTGAGAGCTGGACTAGAATTCTTCTGAGGTTGAGAGGGCCCCTAATAGATGAACCAGGTCCCCTGAGAGGGAAATATTCCATGTGTGTTGGCGATTCTGTGATAAAGGCTGAGGGCCAGTTTCAGAGCTAGAATGTTCTTCAAAAGAACTGTTAATAACTGGGAAGGGCCCTAGCAGCTCGAGAGGGCCTCTGAGAGTTCACAGAGCCCCCCGAGAGCTAGTGAGAGAGAGAGAGAGAGAGAGAGAGAGAGAGAGAGAGAGAGAGAGAGAGAGAGAGAGAGAGAGAGAGAGAGAGAGAGAGAGAGAGAGAGAGAGAGAGAGATATATATATATATATATATATATATATATATATATATATATATATATATATATATATATATATATATATATATATATATATATATATATATATATATATATATATATATATATATATATATATATATATATATATATATATATATATATATATATATATATATATATATATATATATATATATATATATATATATATATATATATATATATATATATATATATATATATATATATATATATATATATATATATATATATATATATATATATATATATATATATATATATATATATATATATATATATATATATATATATATATATATATATATATATATATATATATATATATATATATATATATATATATATATATATATATATATATATATATATATATATATATATATATATATATATATATATATATATATATATATATATATATATATATATATATATATATATATATATATATATATATATATATATATATATATATATATATATATATATATATATATATATATATATATATATATATATATATATATATATATATATATATATATATATATATATATATATATATATATATATATAGAGAGAGAGAGAGAGAGAGAGAGAAGAGAGAGAGAGAGAGAGAGAGAGAGAGAGAGAGAGAGAGAGAGAGAGAGAGAGAGAGAGAGAGAGACCGACCGCGAGGCTAAGAATGGTTGTGAGGAATGGTAAGGGCCCGCCTCAGAGCCAAAAGCCCTCGAGGTAGAAAGGCTGTCAAGGACTGGGCTAATAACAGCTGGATGGGGTCCTTGATGATTGAAAAGGGCCATTGAGCGCTAGAGAGGACTGGACTAGGAAGCTAACTAGGTTTGGTAGGGTCCATATGAGACGAACATGGTCCCCTGAGAGCTCCTGAAGGCTGAAAATAGTTGTGAGGAATACTGAGGGTAAGTTTCAGAGCTGGAATGTCCTTGCTAGCCCGAAAGGCTGTCGTGGGCCTACAAGGGCCCCTGAGAGCTGCAGAGGACGGTACTGGGATGCTCTTGAGACTCGGGATGGACGCTTATGGATGAACAGAGCACCAAGAAGCTAATAGAGTTCCGGGAGTTGGTGATGCTTGTTAGAAATTGTGATATATTATTGATAGCCATGCATATTGTCGAGGACTAGGGAGGGCCCCTAAACGCCAGAGTGCCATGAGGGATGAAAAGAGCCACTTAATGCCAGAGAGGTATGCCTGAAGCCGGGGATACCATTAATTTGTAACAAAAAAGGCGATGCTTGCCTGAGCGCTCTCGCTATGATGCACATCCAGCATGAGAAAAGTGCTGTCACCTGCTGCGACACTAAATCGATTTTAAGGACAATTAAAGAAAAGCCGTTACTAGACGATTTCCCGAATGCCAATGGCCATCGACGACGGCTGTCCCAACGGCCACGGCAAGCACGGCGCCGAAGGCCGTTTCAGCGGCGGTGGTCGCTCAAGCGGCCACGGCCGACCCAGTAGTGACGGCCGCCCCAGCAGCCACCGCACCTCAGCGGCAGCGGCCGCCTCTGTGGCCACGACCGCCACAGCGACCACGGCCTTCCCAGTGGTCACGGCCGCCCCAGCGGCGGCGGTCGCTGGCGGCCACGGCCGACCCAGTGTGACGGCCGCCCCAGCAGCCACCGCCCTCAGCGGAGCGTCCAATCTGTGGGACGACCCCACAGCGACCACGGCCTTCCCAGTGGTCACGGCCGCCCCAGCGGTGACGGTCGCACCAGCGGCCCCAGCCGTCCAAGTGATGAAGGCCGCCCCAACGGTGACGACCGCCCAAGCAGTCACAGCTTTCCCAGCAGCCACAGCTTCCCCAGCAGCCTCGGTCGCTCCACCGATGGCGGAAAAGAAAGCCCAGCGATAGCACAGATGCCGGCCGCTCCTGTGATACCACTCGCTTCGTCTTGGGCTAGGGCGACGCCGGTGAAGCAACAGGAGATCAATTTGCAGGAAGTTGTGTGTTGGGCATAGGTGGTCAGCCATGTTGCTTGACCTTCTCCTCTCCCCAAACATTCTCCTCACACGCTTACGCACACGCACACGCACTCGCACACACACACACACACACACACACACACACACACACACACACACACACACACACACACACACACACACACACACACGCACACACACACACACACACACACACACACACACACACACACACACACACACACACACACACACACGCACACGCACACGCACACACACACGCACACACACACACACACACACACACACGGCTGGAGCCAGCAGCTGCGCGGCGCCACGGTGCGTCGACGGACGTCGCGCCACCGGTACCTGTAGATCGGCGCGCCGGAGGTGTCGCGGTACCACAGCACCAACCCGGGCTGGTCGCTGGGCTTGTCGGAGGTCAGGCTGCAGGGCAGGTGGGCGCGACCTCCCACAACAGCCGACACGGGCTGCGCCACGCCTGCCAACGGACACACATGTCAGCCGGCGACGCTGCCGATCGTGACTATCGTGACAATCGTGACGGCGACGATCTTAACGGTGACAATCATGACGGTGACGATCTCGTGACGATCGTGACGGTGACGATCGTGACGATCGTGACGGTTACGATCACGGCTGAGCGAGACGGTGCCGGCTCGCAATACCCGGCCACAATTTGGAGATGTGTGGTGTTGGAATGTTCAGATCGACGGGGTGTGCGGCTGGTTCAGATCAAACGCCTGCGCGGGACACGAGACCGAATGGTGAGCCGTTCGCATGGTAGATGGAACATGAGTGAAAAGTAGCTAAACCATCGGTCGCCGGATGACAACTTGATCAAAATATGCAAGCTGTCATCTGGCTACGTTCCCAACTCATAAGCATTCAATGGAGCACACATCCTGTAAAATCGCTGGACCGGTCAGGGTGGGCGTATTTGCAACACGGTGGGACCGGCGTCACCATTCCTGACTGACTATTGCAACTCTGGAGCGCATCGACAGGCACCAGTCCAGTGGAGCTTTTTCAGTGATGCATGGATCTATGCAGGGAATCTGGTGGAAATGACCTATATGTAGGCAGCGTCTCGAGGAACGCTGCATAGGCTATTGCCCACACAGGTGGAAAATTAGCTAGCTTCCTATCTTTGATTGAGGCGCAGAAATCACCAAACTCCATAGCCAAATCGTGACGGTTGTCTGTTCTAAGGTTCACCTGTGCCGGGATATTATTTACAGCAACGTTTTTCTTCTATTTGTATCTGCACCATTTGAAGTCAACCAACATATATAACCAGTCGCGTCATATGAACTACTTTGACATACACGTTGAACTATTGCTGACTATGGTCACACACCCAGTCATATTTCCAACCGATTTTATCAACATCATACTTGTAGCGGCTCAGTCAACAGATGCTGTGACGATCGAACTTTGTGACACGACACTCCGACACTCCGACACTCCGACACTCCGACACAGAACATTCCCGTCTCGTCAAACATCGGCAGCACCTTTATCCATCGGCCGCCTCTGACGATGCAGACCGCTGTAGGTGTGCGGGCGGGTCGGAGTGGTGCACCAGCGAGCTCGGGAAATACGTGAGCTGTGTCAGCTGCGCCGCGTGCCACCGACCGGTCGCGGTAAGTGAGCCGCCGCCCCACAGTGCCGGCTGGCGGAGACGCCGCCCCGCAACTGGCTAACTCAACTCAGAGCCTCAGAACCGCTCGCTTATCACATCGCACAGGCTCAGACACACACGGCACCAACGCGTTCCTTAGCGGTTGCCAGTTCAGCCTCACTCGCAACGAAATGACACCCAAGCCTAAGTTATGAGGCGTCTGTGGAACGTTGTGCTGCATTTGCTTCCCTCATAATGAATGATGCCGGAAACAGTCATGCGTTTTGTCTCTCCGTTGCCGGCATGCATTGTTACATTGCCTAAACGTTCTTTGGAACATGAATAGTACGAAAGTTCTAGTTATTAGGCTCAATGAGTGAACATAATATCCTGTCAAGGATGGCCGATAATCCTCCAGTTTGTAATCAAAGCAAACTTGGCACGATGTACGCGAATGCAAAATGGTCCGGCTGGCAAGTGACTATTGGTGTGCACTATCCAAGCATTGCCGCGGGTATCCATGCCGGTACACACACACATACAAAACCTGCACCACGGCTCTACGGGAATCTTGCCGATCCTTTGGCAGCGTGTAGTTCAGTGGCATATTTTCCGTCGGAGTTCCGTGTACACACCAGGTAAATATTGTATTGAGGTCAATTAGTACAAGATATCTGCAGATCTAAGCTCGAACTTGATAGGCATAAGACATCAGTGCAATGGTTATCATACACAGTGCCATGGGAAGTGCCGCTTCAGAAAACCAACAGCATTACTCTTGGTCGGTGCTTAGCTACATGAGCATCTATTTTAGACTCTTCCCTGGACTGAGGTCGCCTGGTAGGTGCCCAGGTGGAATCTGCATGGCCTATGTAGTTAAGTAATACTAAACCGAAATGAACAACCAATTATAGGTTGGTGTACATTAGCCATGTTTCTAGGAAAATATCTGTAAGGCTGACATGACGAATATAAAGGTGCGTTCTCATGCATACAGCCCAGGTTAGGTGGGTAGCTACTCAAATTCCCACTAGGCTATGTTGTTCAAGATCGACAAAATTCGTTTCATTGCGTGTAAAGAAAATATACGACCTTCAATATACCAGGAGGTGCTGAGTTGACATCAAAAGTATCGGTAAAGATTATACTTTATTACTCAACGTTTCGGCCAGGGCCATCGTCAGGAGTGATAAAAAAAGCTCAAGCTTAACAATAAAAAAAAGCTCGCGGGAAAAAAGCGTGCAAAAAGACACGTGGAATGCAGAGAAGCCTCCTCAGTGGTGCAGACACTCACAGAAACTCCAAATCAGAAACAAACTATGTCAAGAAGGAATCCTCTGAGGAAGCCCGAGCCGATGGTCCATATACATATCGATGCATACACTCACGCACATATATAGACATATATCCAATATAACGCGTAATAAATACTATATATAATTTATGTTTATGTAATTTTATGTGATAAACCAAGACGTCGTTTGCGTGTTTAGTTGCGGCCGTAGATTACGTATAGGTAGAGATTCGAGGACCATCAGATCAGCGTTGTCCCTGGCTGTTGCTAGAATTTCTACTTTGAAGTTTGTGTTAGTGTCGCTGTGCTCCATGTTAGAATGTTTGTCGATCATGTGTTCGTTTAAAGGTGTGTATGTCGGTGAAACCAAACGTAGTATCAGGGATAGGTACAATGAGCACTTGGGAGATGCCAGACTTCGGAGAGCATACACACCTTTAGGCGAACACATGATCGACAAACATTCTAACATGGAACACAGCGACACTAACACAAACTTCAAAGTAGAAATTCTAGCAACAGCCAGGGACAACGCTGATCTGAAGGTCCTCGAATCTCTACATATACGTAATCCACGGCCGCAACTAAACACGCAAACGACGTCTTGGTATATCACATAAAATTGCATAAACATAAATTATATATAGCATGTATTACGCGTTATATTGGATATATGTCTATATATGTGCGTGAGTGTATGCATCGATATGTATATGGACCATCGGCTCGGGCTTCCTCAGAGGATTCCTTCTTGACATAGTTTGTTTCTGGTTTGGAGTTTCTGTGAGTGTCTGCACCACTGAGGAGGCTTCTCTGCATTCCACGTGTCTTTTTGCATGCTTTTTTCCCGCGTGCTTTTTTTCTTCAATTGTTAAGCTTGAGCTTTTTGATCACTCCTGACGATGGCCCCTGGCCGAAACGTTGAGTAATAAAGTATAATCTTTACCGATACTTTTGATGTCAACTCAGCATCTCCTGGTATATTGAAGGTCGTATATTTTCTTTACACGCAATGTCTAAAAGCCCAGGAGCATCTAAGAACCATTCTTCGTTGTTGTAAACAAAATTCGTTTCTACGAGAACTGTGTTAATGTTTGTATAAGGTCATAAAGTAACTGTTTTACGTTCTATCTTTGATAGTAATCATGCTCTTGTATGCTTCGTTAATTGTCCATTAACGTACACAGGCCATATGACTGCACATTTGATCCGAAGTCCAATCCGAAGTGAAGGATTCATGCTTCTGCAAAGGATGGTGATGATAATGAAAATTTGAATCCACATTTACCTCAGCATGCCAACTTATTTTCTGCCCAATTTAATAAAATACCACATCACATATTCATGATGCCATCGCTGCTATTCATTGCCGAAGCCAGCCAAGTGGGAGCTTTTTGGCATGTTGGAAACTGATTCGATCACGTATGGAAATTTATATTCCGTATGGATATGAATCGGACCAGATGGGCTCACGCGCATGCGGATTGGAACGGATTTGGAAATTTAAATCCTTGTTATGCTCTAGTATCAATGTAGCACCAACGCCGTCTGCCACCACATTTCACCATTCTAGATGGCAGACTCCAACTAAAAGCTAACTTCGACTCCCTTCCTGCATATAGTAAAGCACCGATGGATTTGTTTGCAGTAAAGCTGCATGCTCGTCCGTCTATTGCATGCTATATCTAGGTATGCAATTGCATGTTATGTTGCTTGAATGCCAGTGCATTAACATAGGTGAACTGTAAAGGTTAACATTAGTTCACATCAGGTGCCGTCATGACATGATTGATCCTTTGGATGCACATGAACTGCAGGATGATGTGCACCCTGTACATAAACGTATGTAATGTTTATGTACAGATCATGAAGTTCGTGGTACTTCACGTTTCGGGATGATCATGAACTCTATGGGACAAGTTGGACCTGATTTCATCAATTTCTCGCCATTATTTGTACGCTCCTGCACCTGCACGTATTTTGCCCCCCTGGCCCATTCCACGACAAATCGACAAGGGTAAATAAAACACCCAATATTTTATATTTTGATGAAAATATTTGTGTGGGGTTATCTGATACGCTGAATCCAGCTGTGCTATTTTTAGAAAGTTCAGGTCAACGGTCAAGGAGTTATAGCCTCGGGCATTTCTGAGATGCCACAAAACAAGGGTGTCTTTTGAGGTCCTTAATATAATGAAGAACAATATAAATTGTGCAAAAGTATATATCGGTGAACTCACAATAATCCACTGCATCTTTTGGCTATTTCGGAATTTTCGTCTACGGGACATTTTAAATCGTGACATCGTGACCTAAGGTCACGTGACCTACTTTAGCTATCGGGACAGTCACAATGCGATTTTAAGAAGTGCAGAACTGAAGTTCTATATCTATCCTTCGAAGAAAAAAAAGGTTTTTGCCCCTAAAAATCCACATATCCGTTCAAATTACGAATGCATGGTTGTTTTTGCGTTAGTTTATCGTGGTCTGTTTGAATATTTGTTTAGACCAGTATATGACTGAGATATAAGCCTTTTGGTGTTAGTGACACGTGATGGGATGACAATGTTAGTCATCTTATCTTCAGTGTTGTGTTGCACAAGTGTTCTTACTCGCTGTGAGGTCAAGGGCAGAAACAAATGGCAAAAATGTCTCCGAATGGACAAGTTTCATGTCGGGACAAGCCGTATTTTTCTCAAGTTTCACTCCAGTTATTTTTTATTTTATGACGATGGTGGCATTCATTTATTTCTTAAAAATCCCTAAATGACATAAATAATTTTTTAAAAAGCACCTCAGAATGCCACGCCTCGTGATTGGTCAAAATATTTGTGACGTCACGTCTGTAGAGCTCAGCGATGCTTGACTGCCGCCCATTATATCTTCCATTTCGGAAGCTGCCAGTTCGAAATAATCGCGACAGTTTTAGCTTGGATCACATCCGATCGTCAGGGGCAAATGCATCGTAGAAAACGACGCTATTATTCTTCTTTGTACCGATGTATACAAATGCAACTGCAAGTAAGCCAAAAGCAATGTTTATCGGCCTCTCGACGGCCGACAAGATGAGGACGTTGTCGAGCGGTTTTGCACGCCGTGACAGTCTGCTGATCTCTGCTAGTGGTCCCACTTGCTGCGACGAACACTTCTATGTATATGTACCACTGGTAGACAGGGGTACGAGCATTTTGATAGGCGTGGGCACGCCTAAGGATGCGGGGGGGGAGACTGGAACCAGAGTACTTTGCTCAGAGGTGTAAACATTGACGTTTTTCACATCAAGGTTAGCTTAGAAACGGTGATTTTATGTTCCGTTTTTCTGAAAACTCCCACAACATAGAAGTATGCTTTTTACAAAGATGGGAACTGTGACTTGTTAGTATCCATCTTGTTGGAAACATGGATGTCCACAGCCCTTTCATATTACCATTAAGTGAAGATAATTGACATTTTCTAGCTGACTGCAGCATGCTGAAGATTTCAAGACATTTGGCAAATTTGTGCTATGCAATTTTTGAATTCTTGGAATTTCCTTTTCCCGCGCAATGTTCATGAATGTGGTCAACTTGATATTGCTACTCGTTTTCTCTGCAAATGCATACTTTTCAGTTGGCTGGCAAAATAACACCAAAAGTAGGCTTGGAAATGGGTAATATAGCAAAAAAATTACGTAAAAAGGAAAAAGTGTAGCATAGCCTAACCTAACATAACCTAACCTGCCATGGAAATAAATTCAAGCAATTTTTGCTCCCAAATTTTTTTTCGAAAAACCAAACCTAATGTAACATGGCATAAACTTTCTTTATAATTTTTTTTATTCAAGATAAAAAACAAACCAAACCTGACATGGCCAAACCTATCCACTTTGCTTCATGCAGATAAATGTATGCAAAATTTGTATCGTGAATACCTACACCTGCAGGTAGCTGATCATGTCTGCCTACACTGACTGATAATTGATTGCATGAACTTACACATGCACAATGTGTATATCCCTGCAAGTAAGCTAATTATAATTCCACAACACGCCTGGCATTCAATGTAACGATCAACCTGAAAACATGTGTACCTGGTCTAAAATCCATAGCATATAGCAAAATCATCCCTGCAATTTGTCATTTGATAGTAGTCCCTTTTTGCAATATCTCCATGGACATCATCAATATATTGCAGTAATTGGAGCAGGAATCTTACCCACTCTGTTCCATCACAATACTGCTTGGAGGTATGCTATGACATTTGCCGAACTATCACAATGCACATGTGCATTTCAACTGCATCTCTATGTATTTGGCCATGTATTTTACCAATCATGTGATCTGAGATGTGCAATATTCACAAATTACAATAAACTTGGCATGCTATTAATTGATCATTCATAAAGTACTTACATTGGGATGTAGCTTGCAGTTTACCCCACTATGGAATGCCATTTATGGTACTAGGTATAAACAGCTTCTGTTTTGCTAAGGGGAAGCCATGTTGTTTGTTCAGCTAAGAAACACATAATTTATGATATTGTCTTTTCCATTATTGTACTCATATTACCCATAAACATAGTACAAGCTTTTGCTGTTTGTACACACCACATTACGCCGGATTTGAAACACAAATGTTAGTTGCTGTATTACCACCATAACATATTACCTACCCTTCCAAGCTACATATTTTCGTTAAAACTGGCAACATCTCAGTATCACAAGCCCTCGCCCTAGTATCCATGACGCGAGTCGGTTGAAAAACTTCACATGGAACAATTCAAAGTATTCCCTGTGGTTCCCTGTGTGTTTCAGGCTTGGCCGCTTCGAAACCACCACATATGTGACGTCATTGCTACCAGAATATTTTTTAATTGATGGCAACCCCTAAGTGAAGTTATTAAATTATGCTGTAAATGCTTCTCATGGGACAAAAGTATTTCAGTTTTGTCTACGAAGTATTATTACCGTGTTTTCGCAACCAAAAACCCATTACGTGAAACTTGTCCATTGCGGTAGGTGTCCCATTCCACGATAAATCGACGAATGAAGGGGCCGAATTACACTCTATATCTCGATGAAAATACGTAAATAGGGTTAGGTTGTGTCTATAATCCAGCTGTACAATTTTGGGAAAGATCGGAGCAACGGTTAAGGAGCATCGAACATTTTTGATAGGTCACCTAAGTATTTGGAAACCTGGAGCTCAATGAAAAGTAACACGAAGTGCACGAAGCTCTATATTGCTGAACTCGTCATGATACACTGCATTTTGCGTCAATTTCGAAGTTTTTGTTCACGCGTTTTGATAAATCGTGAGCTTGTGGCCTAAGATAACGTGACCTAGTTTGATCTTCGAGACAGTCACAATGCTATGTTGGAAATTCAGAAGCGTCGAAGGGTGATTTGTGAAATCCTAGATCGTCACTTGTAAGGAGAAAAACTCTGTAATTCAATTTAAAACTGAGCTATTAAAATATCCCGTAAACGAACATTTCGAAAAAGCTAAAAGATGCAGTGGGCCATTGTGAGTTCACCGATATACACTTTTGAACAATTCAGATTGTTCTTCATTGAGTTAAAGACCTCAAAAGACACTCTTGTTAGGTGACATCTCAAAAATTGCCGGGGCTATAAGTCCTTGCCCGTTGACCTGATCTTTCTAAAAATTGCACAGCTGGATTCGGCGCATCAGATAACCCCACACCAGTATTTTCGTCAAACTATAAAATATTGGGTGATATTTTGGCCCTTTCACTTCTCGATTTGTCATGGAATGGCCCCCTGGGAATGAAAGGTGAAATATGATGTCCAGTATAATTAATGGGCCTCTCCTTTCGAATTAGCCTAGACAAAGCCCAGTAATACCATATTTATTCAGGCCTAGTGCAGCTACAGGTGCAACATAAGGTCATCATCCAGGTTTAAGCTTATCATACAAATAATTGTTTATACTTAAAATCCAAGTAGAAACATATATTTGCAATCGAAGTCATGCTAGATGTATACGCATCAAGTGACGAGGCATGCGAGCAATGTGAAGGATGCCGGCAATAGCGCATCACGTGACGGCACCAACCGAGAACACGAGCAGAGATTGCTTTCTGTCAAACATGCGATAATGTCGACGTGCGTGCACGTCTGTCGGGGTCGCCCGGACTGTTGCCGCCGCAAAGACGCTCCCATGCCGTAGGACGGCCGGCCCGCGCCGCTCCAGCACATCCATTCTCCATTTCGTGTGATCGACGGCCGCATCGCGAAATGCTCGCCCATTCACAGACAGGGCGCCGGCGGTCAGCGGGCTGGCCCTCGATGCCGCGTCCCAGTGGCAGACAGGGCGCCGGCGGTCAGCGGGCTGGCCCTCGATGCCGCGTCCCAGTGGCAGACAGGGCGCCGGCGGTCGGCGGGCTGGCCCTCGATGCCGCGTCCCAGTGGCAGACAGGGCGCCGGCGGTCGGCGGGCTGGCCCTCGGCCTCCCATGGCACGATGCCGCGGTCCCAAGACAGGGCGCCGGCGGTCAGCGGGCTGGCCCTCGATGCCCTCCCAGGGAGCGTCCGGCGGTCGGGCTGGCCCTCGAAGCCATCCGGCCGGCCGTCGCGTCCCGAAGTCGGCGGCGGCGACCGGCCCCGGTCGGGCGGATCATTGGCTGGGACGGCGCGTGCATCACAGCAGCCGTCGATAACGTCGGCGGCGACGGCCGTCGGCCTCGACGGTGGGCGTCAGTTCTCCGCAGCGTGGTCTGTCTTGCGTCGGGGTTGCCGAAGAGCGGTCTGTCACGCGTCAGAACAGAGAGAGAGACGCGTGGTCTACCATACTTCGTGGGACTGACGGAGCAAAATCCGTCATACGTAGGCTTATATCTGAAGAGCCAGCAGAATCTGTTATGCCTCAAGGCATTCAGGGGCGGGTACTGTCATACGCTGGTGGTTACCAGAGCGATATCTGTCATACGTCGTAATCCAGCACTGGCAGTAGGGTATGGCACACGTCAGAGGATGCAGATGCGGATGCATCGTACGTCTGCCGTTACCATAACAATTTATGTCGGGCGTGAGAGTCTATCGGCGCAGTCAGCGGGATCTGGCATGCGCCAATGGCTACAGGGGCGGGTTCCGTCATGCGTCAACATCAGCACCGGAGTGCGGTCTGTCATACGACAAAACCCATCGAACCAGGGACTCCCATACAGCTGCGTCCACCGAAGTTCAGTTCATAAAGTTTGTTCGAAACAAACCTTGCATGGATTAGCATGGACGTGGGAGCAATCCTAGAGTTTGGATAAGCCAGGAGTCGCTACTTTAGTTCAATGTCATAAGCCTAATGTTGAGATTATCCAAAATATGTGACAATTTCTTCCTGCCCATCTGTTTGCATGCGTAAGCGCTGCTGTATTTGCCACATCCATAACTTCCCGTTGCCTCTGGGAAGTTTGGCTAGGCTATGCATGCTCCTGATTCGAGTATTGACTAATCCCGACACACGATGTGCATGACGGGTAATTGTGGCGTGCTATGTGTAGGTTCGTCACCGGACCACTCCGCAGAACATCGGCGCAACATCTAATATACTATTTGTGTCTCTCACTATCTGCGTATTGCGTGGCCATGTCTTGCGGCGAAGCCTAGCCATGGCAGTGTATTGCGGGGCAGTCTACATGTTCATGAAATGTTTTGCGGTACAGCATAACTCCAGTAACGTGGCCAAAGTGTTGTTTTCTTGAAGAGGCATAGAGCGGGAGCGGTCTCTGCTTCTGGTTCGCTGGATCCACACACGAATCACTGTGGGAGGATTTTTTCCCCAAGGGGGTAAAAACATCCCCCAGTCATCCCATTGGTCTCTCTGCCATAACAACCAAACCGAGCACAGCAGCTTGAGAATGAACCTTTAAATAATCAAAACCTTCAAATGAACACGTATAGTACATTATGTAAAAAATGACCTTAAGGTCGCCTTAGATCACGTTCTAATGACGTCGTAAATGTTATTTTTGTAGGCGTTGTTTTTAGCGTCTCAAACGGTTGCTTGTTGTTACGAGATACAATCGAACCGATGTATACTGCCACACATCAATACAGGGGCAGTCGGTGTACCAGCGGTCATTTTGTTAACGTGCGACCTCAACTAGGTCATTTTGGGGAATTTTATGTTATTCATTTCATTCAAATATAATCACCACTTAGGACTAGAAAAGACATCAAGGTCCTTAAAGAATCGATATATTAGTAACCAAGGACATCATTACCTATGAGGCCATTATAGGTGTTTTATCATAGGCCATATATCTGTTTTGAGGTACAATACCAGGTCATGTTATAATGACATTACGAACTCAATCGCAGGTGCTGCTTTTCCCACTCCTGAAACGGTTGCTTGCTGTCATCCGAAACAATCTAACATTGGCAGGTCAATCCAGCTGTAATTATTCTAGAGAGGTCGAGTTGTTAAGTGTGACTTCAATTAGGATATACTGGGTGCGACAAAACACGAGAGGTGGAGAGCGAGAGCGAGAGCGAGAGCGAGAGCGAGAGCGAGAGCGAGAGCGAGAGCGAGAGCGAGAGCGAGAGCGAGAGCGAGAGCGAGAGAGCGAGAGCGAGAGCGAGAGCGAGAGCGAGAGCGAGCGAGAGCGAGAGCGAGAGCGAGAGCGAGAGCGAGAGCGAGAGCGAGAGCGAGAGCGAGAGCGAGAGCGAGAGCGAGGCGAGAGCGAGGCGGAGAGCGAGAGCGAGAGCGAGAGCGAGAGCGAGAGCGAGAGCGAGAGCGAGAGCGAGCGAGGCGAGAGCGAGAGCGAGAGCGAGGCGAGGCGGGCGAGGCGAGGCGAGCAGGCGAGGCAGGCGAGGCAGGCGAGGCGAGGCGAGGCGAGGCGAGAGCGAGAGCGAGAGCGAGCGAGAGCGAGAGCGAGAGCGAGAGCGAGAGCGAGAGCGAGAGCGAGAGCGAGAGCGAGAGCGAGAGCGAGAGCGAGAGAGAGAGAGAGAGAGAGAGAGAGAGAGAGAGAGAGAGAGAGAGAGAGAGAGAGAGAGAGAGAGAGAGAGAGAGAGAGAGAGAGAGAGAGAGAGAGAGAGAGAGAGAGAGAGAGAGAGAGAGAGAGAGAGAGAGAGTATTCTGTGGTATATACGAAAATGTAGGTCCGTTTTTCAAGCTCCTCGTAGAAATGTAGCCTCTAAACATGTAACGCATTGCACACTGGACCAATACGGCAGTTTGGCATCTTGTTCCCAGATGACATCACTTGAGCCGAGGACAACACGTTCAGATTCTGTACCCAATCAGATTACATCTACTACGTGTATCGATCAGCACCTAAGTTTTATATCAGTCTAATCAAATTGTTGACAGAAAAACGTGCACTTTCGGAGCCAGTCAAATGTTTTCACTTGGTATGACCGGTGTTTGACTATGGTAGTCAAATGTTTTCACTTGGTATGACCCACCGGTCATATGACCGGTGACATAATAGGCGTCATGCCAGATTATAGCCATATGCAAAATTACGTGGCATATACGAATATCTATCTCAGTTTCAAGATCACTATGCAAATATGTCCCAGGAAATGAATTGCATTGCATGCTGAATCAAAACAGCAATTTAACCTGCATCCCACAATTGACCTTACTTGACCTGAAGCCCGCAGGTGTTCACATGAGCAGCTTTGGGTACACACTGCATGTATTCAACCATAGTTGAGATTGTACACATCCCTAATGCCCTCGGTTGCGCTAAAACACGAGCTCCCGAAAAAACAGTTAGGTATTTTTACTTGACATGACCTCTGACCTCACCAGGGACACCCAGGTAAACCAAGACTATTTTTCCAAGACTAATGTTATGGGGCTATTTGCATTGACTAGCGTTTGAATCGGCGTAATCGGTTCATTGGTTGCAAAGATACAAGACCCCCTACCAGTGATTCGTGTGTCGTATGACTGTAATTACCCCAGTAACTTCGGGTTAACAACAATCATAGTCAGAAATTGGGGTGCAGTTGTCTGGAATGAGCACTAAGTAATCTAATTGGATGTTTGCACAATAATCCATATGAGTCCCAATCAGCTTGAAACAGGCAACAGTATCGCTATATTTGGTCCCCATATGCATTTTGCACATCAGGACTCCCCAATATCTGCTTCCTTCGCACAGTTCAGGGTAAGATCCTGAATTGAAGCAATACAGGAGCAGTACAGCAATACATTGAAGCAATGCGCAACACCTGACGCCGGCCGTTGGCGCCATGTGCCGAGTCATGCCGGTACTGTGCGCATGTCACGCGCTGTCCTCGCTCCCATGTGCCGCTTCACGCCGGGCCCCGCTGCAATGCAGTGTCGCGCCCGGCTTCGTCTATTTTTCCAAACTGCAAACGGTTGGCCACCAACGGCTGGCGCGGCGCGGCCCAGTCCGCCACAACACGCTGACAAACGACACAGAGTCCCCAGTGACCGGTCCACCGGCTCGCGAGGCTCGCGCGGCGGGCGCGGCGGGAGTGGCGGACGCGGCGAGTGCGACGCACTGTCCCGCGGACAGAGACAAGCGGCCAGCTGGACCGCCGCCGCCACCGACGAGACCCGCCTGGGGCGGTCGTCGGCGGCGCTGTCGACAAACTCGCGCCACTTCGGACTGCTCTCGACACAGCCGGGCGTGGTGGCGACAGGGCGCCAGCACGCTCCGAGGAGCGCGGCTCGATTCGGTGCGGCCGACGCCGACCGGAAGGCGACGCACGCTCCCATCGGTGGGCGTTGCATGGTGAATGTTGAGGAAAGATGAAGCACATTTGGCAACACACTCGACGACTCACCATGCAGCGTCGTAAGCCTTGCTCGCCGATTGGCCACGGGTGGACTGGGAATTTCTGCCTGTTGTGGGATTCGAACCCACGGCCTTGCAATTGAGAGTCAAATGCCCTACGACCTGAGGTACCGCGACCCCGTGTAATTGAATGAATGTCAGATGATATGGGCGATGTGATATACAATGATAGGGTGTACACGATGGTAGGTTATAGTCACAGCCAGTTTGTGTTCGTGTTTGTGTGCTTGTGTTTGTGCACACTATCCTCAAGCCATCCATGTGTGTTTACCTCTCGTGTGTTATGGGAATAGTCATTGTCATTGTGCTGTGTCTCGTGAAATTTATGTTACCTCAAAAAGCCATTGGGTCATGGCCTTTGGGGGACAAGGGGGCCATTTGTTTCAACTCAGATAATCCTTGCCATGTTCGTAAAATATATTTTACCACCATAAAAATGTATTTTTGGCAACTGAATTACTGTTGATAATTTCGACGAGTGCAGTACGTGAGTGAACGGGCTATGGAAATCGAGAACATTATATTTACCTGCACATCAACACTTTCCTTTTTTTCTGTAATCATGGATGATAACTGCTGGGCACTTAGCGCTTGCTTCAGTGTCGGAATTTTCGCATCTCCCCTCGTGACCATGGTGGGACGGCATGACCACGCTCCAAGAGAACCAAGAGAAAGGCCTCGTCTGCCTGCATAATGTTCAGCACTTTAAGGTGGATGATTCAGGAGTGGGATTTGTGGCATGCAAGACATGCAAGACCCGCTAAGATATGCACGACTAATCGCCACGTCAGCCATGAGTCGCCCTTTGCAATCCCTTGCGATCGTAGCAGGCGAGGCGCCTGCAGCTGCCTCTACCAACGCCAGCCAACAAAATCCATGCTGGACTGGTGGCCGTACGTGGCGCTGGGGTTCCTGAAGGTCATCTGCTGGACACCAAGGGAAGAATTGCTAATGCCGTGGGCAAATACTACTACCTCGGCATCGGAACATTTCATGTCATTCAGAACGACGATCTGAGCATTTGGCGCTGGCTCTGAATGATTCTGGTGCCAAGTACGGGAGCTTTTTTGAACTTTCAAGTAAGGTTGAAACATTCCTACCCTGGGAGAATATGATAAAGAAGTATACCTTGGAGACAGCTGATGACATAAGATGTAGAGTGAAAGCTATGATGGTGAATATAAATACGAACATAAGAGGACAAACATGCGATGCGAATCCAACATTTAAAAGGGGTATGGGCGTGTATATCCGTCGAAGTTCAACTTTGTATTGTACAATATGACCGGTAAATGTCGGCAAAGGAACAGCGCGGACCCTGACACTTTCGGGGAGCTGATACCTTATGGGTACCAATGTTACTGGGCTCCTGAGATGAACGGCAGCATTCGTTTACATCGGGGATATGCTTATACGACGAATATTGTATGCTACGGTAGCCATTTAAAACAAACTTGGCAGTGAGGTCGCAACGTTCACGTCACGCTCCCCCTGGCTCAGTGTCAATCTTTAAAAAAGCGGCACGTTCGGCAAAGACGTGTGTACGAAATCGCGATTTATTTCAGCTTCCATGTATGGTACAGTCACATGAATTCGCTTACCATGAAAACGTAGCTACCTTTCACCTGAGGAATTCCACAAACATGGCTAGCGGCAAAGTATCGGCTGTTCAAGCTCATCTGTTTCCGCGCCGTTTGGTTTAGACATTGACATGTGATCAAACAAGGAGCCTCTGGAGATGTGCTTGATCATTATTGCTTTTCGCGTCACTCGCAGGGGACGAAGGCAGACAAGCATAGGCGTATGCGACTGGCAATTACCCCCTCCCACTTCCCACACATTTTGTTGAAAATCGAACATGAATGCCGTAGGCTCTGCACGTAAAAAGAACAAAAGCATGTTCTTTGCCCTCCCCCGACCCGCTGACTTTTGGGCCGCTCACTGTTGAGCCGCTGACTTTTGGGCCGCTCACCTTTGGGCCACTCACTGTTAAGCCGCTCCTACGCTGGTGGAGTCCAGATCAGTGGCGCACTCAGGGGAGGACTGGTGGCGGGCTGCACCTGTGTCCTGCAGCCCAGTGGCGACGCGCTGTCCCAGAGCTCAGACAACCCTGACTAAACCTTTCAGGATGGACATTACTTATGCATGCTGCTGCTCCGATGAAGCCATTCCTTGTGTCACCGCCGTGCCTGCCATGGTAGGCACTGATGCCATGCTATGCGACGGACATCATTTATGCCTGCTGCTGTTCCAATGAGGCCACTTCTCGTGTTGCAGCCTGCCATGACAGGCGCCCCCAGAGGGGGGGCGCCAGCACTGCTGTAGCCCCAGTGGCCCGGCCATGATCTTTATAGAGGATGGTCACGACCTGCACAAGGGGCCCCTTACATAATGGACCTTTTATATTCTAACGTTGATTGACTCAATAGGGGAGGAGGAAGTCACGCTTTTCGGTGACTCATTGAGTTCGATAATGCTAGCCCCTTCTTTTGTTGACAAATCAGATCACGATTGTCGTGAATTTATGGTGCCGATATGTATATCAGAAAATAACCGGACAAACACCCTCACAAAAGGTTGGATCCTTCACTGAAAATACATACAATTTCAGTGTTAGAAATTCTTGGTTTAATACTATCGGTCAGTAGATTCGGTTTTTATTTGCTTGCAAGACATGGATTTCACATTTGGATATGTATTCCCATGTGGACACAACTGTATGGGTAAGGACTGAGTCATGGAAGCATACGCAGACGGGAGCCTACTATCTACGTACAAATCTTTCGTATTCATGCGACGCTTAGTTTTGACATTGGAGGGGATTTACAACGACCCCCACAAGACCCCCAAGGGGTGTGAGGATCTGACCGGAAAGACAGCTAACAATTAGCAGAAACAAGTTAACACTAACAATTAATAACCAACAGACGGGCTAACAGATAGTATCATATTGGTTATAGCGATTCGTTAAGTAAGTAATTCCCAACTATTATAGTTATTTATGTTCTATTATTAATGTAACCACCTCTTATAGTTAACATAACCATGGTGGACCTATGATATTGCACTCATAGCAATCTGCTAGGTCAGATATTAGCGAACTATTATATCCGTTCGAATTAATACATGAAACATTGTTGCCAACATATTACTACTCAATCAAATGATCATAGCAATCAATAGCGCACGGCATTGGTACAGACATAGAAGTACGGCTGCTCGTATGATAATTATTAACCGTCTTAATTTTCGTCGGCGGAACAGTCACCTCTGTCAGACGCTTTCGCCATGGCTACCGATGGAACGTGACAACTGCAGACGCTTCCCCTATAGCTACCGATGGAATGTGACAATTGGATTATAAAACGTAAATAAGCCAGCAGCATTAAAATGTTAACGTGACACTAAATTGACATGATTCAGAACCATGGGCTTTTTTAAGCTGCGCTGCCCACAACCTGAGCCTGACGCTGTCGCACTCCTTCGACGAAATGCCAGCCGTCTTCGTGTATCGAGAGGAGAGTTTGACCACCATCGAAAGTTGTTCAGAACTGGTCACCTGGATGCGGTGCAGCGGACCGGGCCCTCAGCTGAAGCGAGACTGATACACCAGGTGGATACACGGTGCAACAACGAGCTAATGATGCTACGGCCAGTCATCAACTCGAACTCGGAGCTGCTAGAAGTCAAGCACTGCACATCCAGGAAGGTACCGACTTTAGCCACCAATGCAGCAGTTCTCAAGGGACTGTGGAGGTGAAGATTCCATTTCAGCACGTGTCGAAAAGTCCGCAGGCTCACAATACCGGCTGATCAGCTCCTGGTCAAGGGCGCCAATTAGCTGCGTCAAAGGTACCCCGGATATCAAATCATGGTCAAAACGCGTGCACACAATAACATTATTCAGCCCCAGATCGGCCAACTGTACCTCGTTGCGCACGCATTGCACCCTCATACCCCATACTGTCGTCATATCGCATGATACGATATCCTCACGCTTTCTTCTATGCAAATGTGAATACGAATTACTTAGCAGGTTGACCTGTTTTATTGATTAGGTACGAAGTGCCTACCTATCTACTCACCCAGGTAGGTAATGTAGACCTGAAAGCATTGCCGGCTTTATGGATCAAACTATAAAGCTCAATGCCTAGTACCATATGAGACCAGTCTGACATATGAAAAACTGCGTCACGTAATATTCTACTGATGCTTTTTTTCGGACTCAATGCGACCCGACTTAACCTTCTTAACCATTGCAATCACCACTCTCCAAAGGGCACTTGTAAACAATCTCATTGTGCTCGATAAGAGTACGACTGAGATGTTGCGAAGTGCACTTTGCATACATATAGAGCTTTCGTAGTTATGCTATTGTCAATTATGGACCGAAATGGAAAACATGCACATCCAATCATGCGGTGTGAGTGAGTGTGAGTGTGAGTGTGTGAGTGCGCGAAGCAAGTGAGCGAACGCAGTGTTACAAACGTGGCCAATGCAAACTCGATTTTCTTTGTTTTGAAGGGTTTGATGCATTTCTATGGATGTAGGGTACTGATTATGCCAAGCTAATGTCACGAGAATCCTGAAGTGAGGCATTGATTAGCCAGTGTTAGGACGCACGGAAGTATCCAGTTCCTGACATAAAAACAACATATTGAACATATCCATGCATAAGGTATTTGACTCGATCGGTTAGATCCAACTTTGCATACAGATCAAAAATTGTATTAAGCCTGTAACTGTATTACCCTACAGTTGCATTCTTATCTACCTACGCACTATTCGCTCGCCCAGTGGCTTCGTTCGCTCCTTTGTTATGCCAGCCGTGGCTTGGTCCCCGAGGACGTCCGGAATCAATAAAGCAATGTTTTCCTAAGCGATGCCACCAGCCGTTTAGATCGCACGCCAGGCGGACGGAGAGTGACGTCATCAAGGTGGAGTCCAGCGGTGGCCGCCTTTATGGCGACGCATGCAACTCCATTTTGAATACTGAATACGGATCAAGCAGTGATTGGACAGCGATTACTTGTAAAGATAACATTTAGTCACGTTGGTTGGTAAACAGTGCCTGGATGTTTGCATACACTCATCACGGGGTCGTTTACATTACGGTTAGATGCGCGGGTTGAGTTGCGTTGCCACCACCGGAAGCGCGAAATCTCACGTGAAGCCAACATCCAAACATGAAGCTATTGTGAAGCGCGACGCATCACACTCACCAGACATTTTCGTTATTCACTATCATTTTAGCACAAAAATGTACAGAGCTAATGAACAAATTTATGCCAAACGTTTTAAGGAGCCTCACGGTGTGGTTGGTGTTATCTGATAAAACTAGGGAATTGGGGAGGGGGGGGGGGGGGGGTGTTAAACGCACTTCACAATTTATGGTGAGTTTAAAGAAGGTCACAGAACTGAGAACTGTTCAACTGAAAACATTTGTCACATCAAGCCATCGAATTAAGCCCATGACATGTGCATAAAAGGGAGCCTTCCCAACACATCAGGCGGCATGTGTGAATGGTATGCATCATATCAGTAAGGTAAGCATCATATCAGGCGAGTGCCAAAAGATGTAGACATGCTTTTGTCGACGATAAAACTAAAACACATGCTTTACGCCCATATTTGTACGGACAGTTCGTACATTAATGTTTCGTTGTGGTATGTCACACAGTTTTGTAACTTGCAATGTAATGACTTAAATAGCGAACTGAACTCAGATTACAGACAGGTCGAGTTCGGACCCAACATGGAAGTGCCTTGCGCCTGGAGTCACGAGTTCGGACCCAACATGGAAGTGCCTTGCGCCTGGAGTCACGAGTTCGGACCCAACATGGAAGTGCCTTGCGCCTGGAGTCACGAGTTCGGACCCAACATGGAAGTGCCTTGCGCCTGGAGTCACGAGTTCGGACCCAACATGGAAGTGCCTTGCGCCTGGAGTCACGAGTTCGGACCGACATGTCTCCGGGGCGGCTTTTCGGTAGAAATGCAGAACCAAGCACACTAGCTGACAAACACTGTTTTATTGATCATGTACTTGCAATGCCATTTTTGAGCGAAGTTGTTGGCACTTTGTCGTTGACAAATTCGGCGGCCAAAGAAGTCACATATTTATAATAAATAGATCAGACGGAATCCTGCGATGTAGCTCAGCGCGCATGTATATATATATATATATATATATATATATATATATATATATATATATATATATATATATCAATGAGTATATGACTTATCGCCTCGATATCAATGTATACCTTTATGTTTCATTATTTAACATATGAAATACCAGTTTATGTTCTCCAAATATGTACCTAAGTGCTCTGCAACAAAGCAAATCCTCTTACACTGTGGGCCGCACAGGGATTTGCACCTAAAGGAGCATAGCTATTCCAAGCAGAGGGGGGGCAGAACAGTACGGCCGGGAGACGCTGCCGCTATTCACGCGGAAGCTCGAGTCGTCGCACGTTCGTCTGCCGAGCGTGAAATTCGCTCGGCGTCGGCCGCCACTGAGTGCGTTTGCAGATGATATGCGACGCCGAGAAGTTGGCGCGCGATCGAGCCGTCTGTCCGCCGGCCTGCTCGACACCGAGTGTGGCCCGCCGGCAGACAGCCGGAACATCGGCAGCCGTCGGGTGTGCGTGCGGGCCGGGGCGGCGATGTCGCCGCTCGTAGTGGCTGTGTCGACGGCGGAGCGGGCTGCTGTGTGGCGCTCGTTGGGCCGTGTCGAAGGCATGCCAATCGGGATGGGTGACGAATGGTTCCTGTCGGGGATGTCGCAGTGCGGTCGCGATTGTATTGTGCGTATGCAGGAGTCGACGGACACGCCATTTGTTCAGTCTCATTCACCAGTTAGCTTCCATTAATTTCATGCGACGGAGGGATATTTGCATTGGCAAGATGATCCCGTTCCAAAATATGTCATTGAACCGAATCTATTCCTAGGCATGTGTTACTTGCGTACAAAATTGTGTCTCGCTGTCCGAATGATTTGTCCATCACACGACAGATGCAAAACTCAAGCGTTGCAACACATCCCCTTGAGCTGAGCGACGTGTACTTGTCAGCAACTTGCTTCAGACCGGGGATCATGTGGGTTGGTAATTGTGCACAGACATTATATCCTAGTCGTCGTCTATTCTAGTCTTGTATGCGAAAATTGAGACAGAACGAATCAGGCCTGTAATGCAGACTTGGCGCTGGCACTGCTTACCGGACAGAAACCAGCCGACTACGCCGACGTGAACGGCATAACAGCGGCAACAGCATTCTGGAACACGGTATTTAATGGCCTGTCATTATGCGACTCGTCCAATGCGAGGAAAGGCACCGAACAACATGGCTGACCTTCGCGCCTAAGGCCAGACTTGCACCTGCCGAGGGATCCAATGCATATACCGGCCGTCCTACGTTCATTGTTGCATTATTGCAGGCAGAAAATCACGTTCGTCATCGCCTTGCATGTTAGCTTATTTCCTTTCTACTCGACGTACGCCATCCGAGCTGAGTCAATGCCCCCTATCCATGTATGCATGAAATATCATACAACGTCCGTTGGTTGTTCTGCTGTTTTGTTTCCAACCAAAGTTCGTCGGTTGTTCTGTGTCGATCGTGACTCAGTACATCTATAAATGTAATGTATTGACCTTTTCCTAATAATTGATGCTGGTGCAGGAGATGAAAGCATCACACCATTGCAGTGAGCAATGCAGTGTACTGGCGACAGCAACTGCCTTTTACCAGGAGACGACACCTAGTAGGATACAGGAGCATAGGAAGTGGTTCAATACACACAAACACACACCACACACACGCACACACACACACACACACACACACACGACACACACACACACACATCTACACACACACCGTTGATGCATCCATGTAATTTGATCTGGTAAACGACCCATATAAATTAGTTCGTCATTGTTCCCCACAGTTGTCAGAAGTACGGCATTGAAGTCGGTTTAGCTCTGGCCCAATATGAATTCCCAGAATGCCGGTCGCACTGAACTTCACACTATCGACTTTGTGTGGGCAGACAATTCCAGACTGACCTCGGTGCTGGAAAGTGTATTCCACTGGTCCCATGGGGCGTTGTTTATGCTGCCCATGGTGCAATCTAACGCACAAAATATGGCATTCAATGCTGTTCCATCTTCAAATAATCAAAAGTGGTTTCACACAAAGAATGACAGTTGAGCCGGTAGCATTTCGTGCTGAAGCGGTATAACCTAAACGCCTCTGATTGTAAGATAAGCTGGATGTTCTCCGTTTGAAGAAGTATTTAACTGCACAGATATCTGAATATCTCGATTGTCACACGGCGCACAATATATACAATAATATAATATACATTATACCATACTACATATTATGTATGCCCAACAAATTTGGCTCCTCGATGAATCAAGTGTAATCTAGGCAAGTAATTAATCGATTTGTCAATCAATCTGAATAAAACAAGCAAGTGAAAAGTGGTGAATTGTAGCATTATCTTGGGACAAGAAAATGTTTCATTAACATCATAAACCTCCTACTGTCACGTAACACCTACATGTGAAACGGTGCAGTACTTCCGCCCGATAATTGCTAAGAAGCTGCAACAAGCTACAATAAGAATCCTGCACAGCCTACGTCACTAGTGGCCAGCCATAGCAAGGGCATGCTGGAAGATATTTCCGTGGCCGACTGTACGTGCTGACCTATTTCTCCTCTGCCCACCTTGTAGTACGACACCGCGCGTGCTACTGGCAGACGGATAATGCTGCTAATTGGCAGGGTGTCGCGTCAAAACGTCGTGGCTCGTACAGTGACTCAGATCTGGGTCAGGCTGCAAGGCTTGGCGTGTTGAGGCGCTTCCGGTCTGCGATGCCCTGTCACACACGTGTCTTCGGCTGAGTCAAATAAAGAGGGCTTGATCAAGCCCCCAGCACCTGAGCCCGCCCACGAATAACGCATGCCATGGATTGAGACCAATTTATGCGTTGGCTTATTAGCTGATATACACACATACACACATTTTATATATATATATATATATATATATATATATATATATATATATATATATATATATATATATATATATATATATATAGGTGTGTGTGTGTGTGTGTGTGTGTGTGTGTGCATTACATACACATGGGCCTAAACATATCGACACATCCTTGACAGCATGCCATTGCTCGAAGATTAGCTGCGAAATAGAAGAGCGCCTCTACCTTTTCGAATTATTTATTCGAAGTATTTGGTTGCTTGTAATGCATGGTTCGTGTTGCAAGGTAGTCGGTAGATTAATTAGGGCTTAAGCTCTATGATATAAAGACTCGGTTCATTACCAAGGGAGTTGGGTCTCGATAGGACTTGATCATTGAATCATACTGATATTCCTCCATGGGTGTTGTTGCGTCTTTTGTTTGTAGTCCTTCACGTGCCCTTTCCGCGCTTTAATCCTGAGACGCATTGTGAATCGGCACAACGGGATGTGCTGATGCCAGTACAACTCACAGTATAAAAGATGCATTCCATGTAATTTAAACTGTCTTTGCTGGCCTGACATGTGTTTTTGATGATACAATTTATTGATTTCAATTTGGCAGCAAATGACAAGTTTGCACGCACTTCTGTCGTCCGTACATATGATGCTACTTGTCATTATTTGTATACCTATTCCCATCCATGTGTATCCTGATCACGTGACCAATATGCATGCGTGCTGCTGCATCAAATGCTGGCAAGATCGCACGTGGCATTTTGAGTAATGCATATAACGATAAAAATGACATGCAGGGATGAATTTCCCTCCCTACAAATTCACGTAGGAGACTTCATTTGAATGGGTCCGGATGTTCGCCTGTTTGTTCATGACAGTGTTTACCGGTTTCCAGTTTGGACGCAATTTGTGGCCAGTGGAGCTTACGAATACATCTAAGCATGAGCTTTCTGGCGAATATTCAATTCAGATATGAGGTGTGGAAGGAGTTATCCTACAGTTTACAGATCAGTTCAGTGAGGTGGTCTCCGCCCTGATCCAAGCACCTTATGAAGACAACTGATGGGCCGTATACATAGATGGAGCGGTTACTCTCCCCTCCCACGTCGCGGCTTCGATAAAACCAAACCTTCACCAAATAATAATCACACTTCATCGAAAGTATTGCAATGCAACCTCATGTAAATACAACGTCGAGGAACATATCTGGTGACAGTGAATAGGAAGAACTAAAACGAAATCAGATAAAACATTAATGTGTCATCAGCGTAGAGATCGGATCAAGTCGGGCTCGGTCATGCATGTGAGCTGCATCGCATGCAAGAGAGCCGACTCGTTAGGGCCTGGTCCGGGCCCGTGGCAAAGCTACGAGGTGTTGGCTAGCTTGCAAGGTTACTCATTACAATGCGACTCGGTAAGGAAGTCAGGTTATCAGTTTTAGTGACATGTGACGCAGCATATAAAGTAATATACGACGTCGGTTTATGTTGAGCCAATTCGTGAATATATCCCCAGTCGGATAAATATCATTCGGTAACAGTTCTTTTCCGAGCTTGGGTAGGACATCACAGCAGCGCTGAAGAACCATTGCACGGTTAGCTATATCAGAATCTGCACGCTGCTGCACCAGTGCCCTGGAGGGCCGCAATAACAAGCTACTGCCTTTTTGTGAACGTCCAGCAACGGAAACGTTCGACGACATTTGTGCGAACACGTAGCTCGTCAGTGCCGGCTTACCACGCGCTTCCGTTTCCGGTCCGGCGGTGGTCGGCCGCGCCGCCGTCCGTCCGTGCGGCCAGCGTCGGTGTGACGTATGACGCCTGCCGCCTGTGGTCGCCTGCCCATATTATGTGGCGTATGGCGGCTGCCCAAATGGGGCAGCCGCAATTGGGGCTGCCCCATTGGGGCAGTGCCCCATCCATACTGCGTCGCGTGTGGCTGCTGCCGCCGGCGGATCGCCTGCCCGGCGGCCGGCTCGTCGCACGTGCAGTGGAATGTCACGTGCACGGCCACTGGCGACAGTTGGCCGGCCGGCTGCCGCCGCCCATCGATCCGTCTCGTGTCTGACGTGTCGATTGTGACGGTCACACCGACGGCCGGCCGCGGCCACACCGACCAGCTAACCGACACATTAACCGGATGTGGCCTGCATTAAGCATTAATACAAACATGCGAACGTCCAGTGTTGCAATGCTGGCTGATGCTGATGTGTTGCAATGCTGGCTGATGCTGATGTGTTGAACAGATGCGGATGATTGCGTAGCACAGTGCACGCACGGCATGTGTGGCAATACACGCGATGTAGGTAAATACTTAAACGGTGACATACGAATGCACTTGCAGCTCCTCACGCTACATGCCTGCCCTTGCAATGTCACTGCTGTATAACAGCGAATACGGCAGCATGCTGAAAATGGAGCGTCCCCGCGTCCATCAAAATCCGTCCGGACTCCCCGACGATGGCTTCGTGTGATGTCATCTGCTCATCTCTCGATTTGAATCCGGTATGTGCATGAGTCGTGACCAACTGTGTTCGGCCCGCACAGCTGACCCTCATCTCGCCGACTGCTTCCATGAGTCTGACCGTGGGAGGTAAGCACCGCTCTGGGCGGCATCACGCCTGATCGGCCAGTGGTGTCGAGCCAGTCGACCGCACCTCTTGGTATGACCGGTCAGCGGTGTCGAGCCAGTCGACCGCACCTGTTGGTATGACCGGTCAGCGGTGTCGAGCCAGTCGACCGCACCTCTTGGTATGACCGCCCAGCGGTGTCGAGCCAGTCGACGGCACCTGTTGGTATGACCGGTCAGCGGTGTCGAGCCAGTCGACCGCACCTCTTGGTATGACCGCCCAGCGGTGTCGGCCAGTCGACGCACCTCTTGGTATGACCGCCCAGCGGTGTCGAGCCAGTCGACCGCACCTCTTGGTATGACCGCCCAGCGGTGTCGAGCCAGTCGACCGCACCTCTTGGTATGACCGGTCAGCGGTGTCGAGCCAGTCGACCGCACCTCTTGGTATGACCGCCCAGCGGTGTCGAGCCAGTCGACCGCACCTTTGGTATGACCGCCCAGCGGTGTCGAGCCAGTCGACGCACCTCTTGGTATGACCGCCCAGCGGTGTCGAGCCAGTCGACCGCACCTCTTGGTATGACCGCCCAGCGGTGTCGAGCCAGTCGACGCACCTCTTGGTATGACCGCCCAGCGGTGTCGAGCCAGTCGACCGCACCTTTGGTATGACCGCCCAGCGGTGTCGAGCCAGTCGACCGCACCTTTGGTATGACCGCCCAGCGGTGTCGAGCCAGTCGACCGCACCTCTTGGTATGTATGTATGTGTGTATTGCATCTAAAATCATTCCATGAGGTGGCTGGCATGGGTTCACGTCACTTACACGTCACTCACACGTCACTCACACGTCACTCACACGTCACTCACACGTCACTCACACGTCACTCACACGTCACTCACACGTCACTCACGTTACTCGCACTTCCCACAGCATTGTCTGGACTGGAGCAGGAATCGAACGTACTGGTGGCAAGATGAGATATGCAGAGCTAAAATTAATGAAATAACACCTCAGGACACGCAGTGCATAAGCCAGGCTTCTGAACTCTTGAGAGAGTTCCTAAAAGCTGTCAACGAGGCACTTCCAGTGAACACAGCTGGCAGGCGGTTCCACGCAACCGCAGAGCGATAGCGGAAAGGTCATTGTGTTGTGGCCCAGCTGGCGGTCTGCCGTGCCACCGCAGGCGACGGCACTCTCTGGTATGGGCCGCTCGGTCTGGGCGGACGACGGCACCCTCTGCTATGGGCCGACACGGTCTTGGCGGCCTGACGACAGCGCTAGGCCGACAGCGGACCTAGCGGATACCTGCCGCTGAATACGTCCTCCAAAAAGCTGACTCTTCCCTGTATATTTAATTAGTTTCGCCGAACCATGGCAAGGTTTTCTCAAATTCACGTGTGAGAAGGGCTGTATTATTCGATAATAACTAAGCAGCTTTCAGTAGCAGTCCGTTTTTTTTTCGACGGTAGTGTACGCTCACAGTTGGGTTCCCTTCTCATGACCTTTTGGCATGAAGTTGTGTGTATATAAAATGGAAAATGGAACCAAATATGAATCGAATCGCCAGTTCCGGCATGTCTGCCAAACATGATCATCGCATCATACTACGACTGGTCTGGAATTAGGAACGAACAAAAAATGGTGTGACTGACAAGATGATTATTCGCTACTAACAAGCTATACTAACCATTTGCATTCAGGTTACTTTAGTTTGAACCTTGCCAATATTGGCGTTACACAAGTGGATGAGTGGGAAGGGCTTTTCTACCCTCTCTACAGCCAGCCGGTTCTCCACATGGAATATATTATTGAGATATTCACGTTTTCCATATATCTGAGTGGGAGATAAACTTTTGCTCCCAGCAGGGGTGAATCAAAGCTGTATCGCTGGTCCCAGTAGCGGTAGAATGGGGATGTCGTTCTATTCCAGCAAGATCAGGTGGGAGAGATATTGATGGTCATAGTTATGGTCGGTTCTATATGTATACAGTTAGTCACAGCAGGGATAGTCGACGTGGGGAGAAGTGGGAGGGGGCGTGCTGGTGACAGTAGGGGGTGGTGGAAGAGGTACCGTTTTTTTTGCAGCTGGGCGAGTTAAATATATATTGGTGGCTACAGCATATGGGCCAAAGGTTCGTTCGAACAGACATGAGTAAGGTATATAGTTCTTGCTTCTCAGCTGAGAAGAGTAGGGAGGGACATTGTTGGCCTCCCAGCTGGAATGAGTAGGGGAGAGATATTGCTGTCCTCCCAGCTGCGATGAGGAGGGAAGATATATTGCTGGCCTCTAAGCTGGGATGAAAAGGGGAGAGATATTGTTGGCCTCCAAACTGGTATGGGTAGGGGAGTGATATTGCTGGCCTTTCAATTGGACTGAATATGGAAAAATCCTGCTGGCCTTCTGCAGCTGCAGTAAGTGCAATGTACGAAATGTTAACAAGACCAATGCCAAATAATTATTGACGCAAAATTGCGGACGTGACAGCTGCTACCCATGCCAGCCCCTGTGTAGTTCATTGATCTGTTGGCTTGTTTCGGACTTGCTTTATGTTTGCGCTCTGATTTTCACACGCACACGGTTTGCTTGATAATTGACTGTAGTATTATCACCACGCAAAGTCACGAGGCACCCAATCAGAATTCGATGGAATTACGAGTATTGAAATAGGGCGGCTGGTCAACTGACTAGCGTTCTAACCATTGGCCTGGCCTTGCAGACTAATGAGGCGCTCACCAGTCATTACTCAGTGAGCGAGTCTGAAGCCTACATTAGCACTAGCCGTCAGCGCTCCAATACTGAACCAACTCGCAAAATACTGGCGTTCAGCTATTCAGTTCGGCTGCATAATTCGGCACAAATGCTGAGCACACGAGACACAAAGCGCTATTTTATTAACCACCCGACGCCAGGCCCGACAACTTCAGGTGTCTCACAGACGAAAAAAGACAATGAACAATGGCTCAGCGAAAGTGGTTCAGAGAAGGCCACTCCTGGATTTTCTGGGCCACAATCGAGAACAGTTCAAGTACTCATAGCATTCACTATGACGTACAGAATACATGACTAAAAACATGCAAATCGTTGGAAAGGTGTGAACAATTATTAGTTCATGTCCGGGGAGCCTACATAATGCATGACTTTCCATAACTCCGCTCCCCCATTTGGTTTGTGGCCTGCTATAGACATTGAAAGGAGTTAAATATTTCCTCCGATCACCATTACCTCCTTCAATTACATTACGAATACCCATATCACGAAAATGCTGAAGGAGCCCACCTCCACCAGCACATCCCTTCGATAAAAGCACCACAGCGGCACCATCACCACAGAAAAACAGGAAACTCGGAGCAAACACGAACGTAGAATCGAGTTGAGAGTGAAACAGTGTTTCCAAAAACGTCTTCGAATTATGCCCTTTATCTCTTGAAGAGGCAAATGATAGTTCAAAACGGTTACCGTCAGTTATCTTACAAGTTTACCAACGCACACCCCACTGCACACAATTTCCATTACCTCTCGCCTCATTCTAAGGTTGTGTTTTCAGTACGAACAAGGCTGTTAGGAATAGGACAGATGGTACGCCAAGCTACTGGCATTCAAGTACCGTCTATGTTAGGGTAAGTCACACGTGAGGCACCCGTGATTGCGTGAACTGGGCTCATGATTCGTGAATTCGTGCCATGCGATCTGTCTGCGAGCAATGTGAAGAGTAACCACGCAAATAGAAGTTGAAAAAATACAGTCCACTCGGTGATTAAAAATGTTTAATTTACATAGGATGGAAACCCAAAGGAAGCAGAGCGCTGTCAGCTGAGCTGACCTTTCTCTCACGTGTCAACATGTTAATCTGGAAGCAGGTTTGGGGCAGATATCGGAATCAGTGTATGTCTGCTTCTTCAACATAGCTGATTAGCAGCTGGTAAGCGTTATCCATGTCAGATTAGTAGTCAGTGATACTAAGCTTCCGCTTGCAAACAATTCGTAAGCATGTGAATTGCTACAATTACATCACTCTCACTTGTCAAGTCCAGTGTAGCAGATAGATATTGTGTCTCTCGGTCTCCCCATCTCCCGGTCTCCCTGTCTCCCGTCTCTCTCTGTATCTCTGTCTCTCTGTATCTCTGTCTCTCTGTATTTCTGTCTCTCTGTATTTCTGTCTCTCTGTCTCTCTGTCTCTCTGTCTCTCTGTCTCTCTGCCTCTCTGTACCTCTGTCTCTCTGTCTCTCTGTATCTCTGTATCTGTCTCCCGATCTCACGATCACCCGATCTCCCGATCTCCCGATATCTCCGGTCTCCTGGTCTCCCGGCATCCCAGTCTCCCTGTCTCTCTATCTCCCTGCCTCCCGATATCTCTGTCTCTTTGTCTCCAGGTCTCCGGTCTCCCTGTATATTTGTCTCCCGGTCTCCCGGTCTCTCTGTATCTTTGTCTCCCGGTATCCCGGTCTCCCGGTGTCTCTGTATCTTTGTCTCCCGGTCTCCCGGTCTCTCTGTATCTTTGTCTCCCGGTCTCCCGATATCCTGGTCTCTCTGTATCTTTGTCTCCCGATCTCCCGGTCTCTCTGTATCTTTTCTCCCGATATATCTGTATCTTTGGCTCCCGCTCCCGTCTCCCTGTCTCCCGTCTCCCTGTCTCCTGTCTCCCTGTCTCCCTGTCTCCCTGTCTCCCTGTCTCCCTGTCTCCCTGTCTCCCTGTCTCCCTGTCTCCTGTCTCCCTGTCTCCCTCTCCTCTCTCCGTCTCTCTGTATCTTTTCTCCCGATATATCTGTCTCTTTGGCTCCCGGTCTCCCTGTCTCCCTGTCTCCCTGTCTCCCTGTCTCCTGTCTCCCTGTCTCCCTGTCTCCCTGTCTCGGTCTCTCGGCCTCTCGGTCTCTCGGTCTCTCGGTCTCTCGGTCTCTCGGTCTCTCGGTCTCTCGGTCTCTCCGTCTCTCCATCTCTCCGTCTCTCCGTCTCTCCGTCTCTCGGTCTCTGTCTCTGTCTCTGTCTCTGTCTCTGTCTCTTTCTCTGTCCTTTCTCTGTCTCTGTCTTCGTCTCTGTTCCTGTCTCTTTTTACATTGCTGGTGTAGGTATGTCCTCGTCTAACATGTCTGCGGGAGCTAGGTCAGCCGTTAGCTGAACATAGCTGTTTACCTCGATCCGTCTTTTCCATGCATCGCCATGAGGCTACTGCTTCAATTCCTGGCAGTTGGAGAAGGGCAGCTGACACCTGTATACATCCTAACGCTCTGTGTCAATTCCCATGCATGAAGCGCGGCCAACGTTTGTAGACTGGAATTGCTTGCCACCTGCATTGCGCCACGCATACGCTAGCTGGATTGCATAATTTTCCATCTTATATCCAGCATATTTGCGGTCCTCTGACCATGGACATCATGAACACCTCCATTCGCAACTACAACTACCTCCATTCGCATTGTCCGCTCCACAGTGTCGGACCGCGCAACGATTCCTAAAGAACAGTTGTGGATTATTTATTATTCAGGGTGTAGGCTCCAAATATCCCGATTGGATTTGTTGTTTAGCCTGGTCTGCGATATCACTTTCTGCTAGCGTCCACCGATAAAGCACAAAGCAATTATAGAAAAGAAAGGAAAACTCGTTTAACTTATTGAAACGCTTACGGGCCCGAAAAACAAAAACAAAAACGGGGCGTGAGGGTGTGCAAGAGGACGCTGGGCATGGCAGTCAGGTTCCAGCTACCGAACAATAGTCCCTCCTTATGACCTCTGTCTTTATGCGTGTGTGTGTGTGTGTGTGTGTATGAATATATGTATGTGTGTTTGTATGCATGTGTGTGCGTGTGCTTTGCTTGATAGCGTTGTGCGATTGGCGAATGATAGCGTGACATGCAAGTTGGGTGTAAATATTCGCTGTTTTCGGTGCCAATGCCAGGATGGATGGATGGATATGATCCATGTATGGACCATAGGCGGAACAATTCCACACAGTATTAGAGGGTAGATAACACACTGTGTGGAGGTACCCACACGTACCCCCACAGAGTGTCGGGGTACATGTACCACCAGCGCCACTTATCCACCACCAGTACATGTCCATTGCATATGTGCATGCCCTTCGGTGTTCAAGCTTATGCATGCGAAGGTCACTGTTGTTGCTCAATGACCTCTAAGCTCACGGGTCAGGTGCACCACACCTGCCAGCTGGATTGTTTGCCGAGAAGTGCTCATCGAGTTCGCTGATGTCACATCGCGTGCACTGCCCGTGACAACTATCTAGTCTCGGTAATGCGGCAATTGGTCGCGTTTTATTCGTTGCACTTAAGGCACTTAAGGCACTTAAGCACCGAATTTGTATGCACTACACGCGGATCCACACCATACATTACCATATTGCCACGCATTACTGTCTCTGCTCGTTGGCTCTGACCGAATGTGGCATTCCGGACACTGTAGCCCCCCCCCCCCATCAGCCTCTGCCTTTGAGTTGTGGGCACGGTAGTCTAGCGAGGTCCGTCGAAGAGTGTACGAGATGAATGGGCACGGTAGTCTAGTGAGGTCCGTCGAAGAGTGTACGAGATGAATGGGCACGGTAGTCTAGTGAGGTCCGTCGAAGAGTGTACGAGATGAATGCAGTCAGCCATTGTTTCTATTGCGTTCTTCATCCTCTGCGCGTGGTACGAATAGAATCGGCACACGACTTGACCGACCCAGACGCGTGAGTTTATTGGTTCAGGCGAGCTTGGTGTTATGATGCTGGCCAGCTTCTCATGACTCGGGACACACAACCAGACGACTATCAATGTGGGCCAGTGCTAATGCAAGTGACAGCCAGACGGGGAAGACCGTGGAATTTCTTTGTGCAGTTTCGAGAATTTCCTGACTCAATGGCCGAACATACAATATTCACAATCGCAGCACGTGAAGCAATGCATAGCTGCTCTCCGCACAGGGGTGGTGACGGCAAACTGCCAAGCGGCCCCCTGTGCTGCCGAATGCCACCATGTAAAAGCATTTCCTGTCGCGTGCACTATGCTTCAGAAGGATTTCCATGTGCCCCATGTGCCAATGCACAAGGAAGTTTGTTCGTGTTTCTGAGAGCACATTTCGCGCGTCTGGTAAGTACAAAGTCGGCTCATCTCATCCGTGGACCTGGCGAACCCATCCAAGGTCACTCACATCTCGCCAGTTGGCAGCGGTGGTGGTGGTCCGGTTGGTGACCATTTTCACTACCCCCACCCCACCACCTCCTCTCTAACAGGACACCCGGACCGCTAAGACGACGCTGAAACGTCGCATCGCAAACGCTCCGACACCAGGCAGGCGGTTGATGGAAGGTGATCCGTGAAAAGCAATCAGTGGAAGGTGATGCGTGGAAGGCGATCCAGGGAACACGACCCGTGGACGGTGATTCTACGACGTGCCGGGCCGTCGGCGGCGTGACTGGGTCGGCCAACCTTCGCGCCCGAGGTCAGGTCCACTCGGGGGCAGCAGTTGCCCCGTGTCCGAGGTCAGGTCCACTCGGGGGCAGCAGTTGCCCCGTGTCCGAGGTCAGGTCCACTCGGGGGCAGCAGTTCCCGTGCCCGAGGTCAGGTCCACTCGGGGGCAGCAGTGCCCCGTGTCCGAGGTCAGGTCCACTCGGGGGCAGCAGTTGCCCCGTGTCCGAGGTCAGGTCCACTCGGGGGCAGCAGTGCCCCGTGTCCGAGGTCAGGTCCACTCGGGGGCAGCAGTTGCCCCCGTGTCGAGGCAGGTCCACTCGGGGGCAGCAGTTGCCCCGTGTCCGAGGTCAGGTCCACTCGGGGGCAGCAGTGCCCCGTGTCCGAGGTCAGGTCCACTCGGGGGCAGCAGTTGCCCCGTGTCCGAGGTCAGGTCCACTCGGGGGCAGCAGTTGCCCCGTGTCCGAGGTCAGGTCCACTCGGGGGCAGCAGTTGCCCCGTGTCCGAGGTCAGGTCCACTCGGGGGCAGCAGTTGCCCCGTGCCCGAGGTCAGGTCCACTCGGGGGCAGCAGTGCTGTCCCGAGGTCAGGTCCACTCGGGGGCAGCAGTTGCCCCGTGTCCGAGGTCAGGTCCACTCGGGGGCAGCAGTTGCCCCGTGTCCGAGGTCAGGTCCACTCGGGGGCAGCAGTTGCCCCGTGTCCGAGGTCAGGTCCACTCGGGGGCAGCAGTTGCCCCGTGTCCGAGGTCAGGTCCACTCGGGGGCAGCAGTTGCCCCGTGTCCGAGGTCAGGTCCACTCGGGGGCAGCAGTTGCCCCGTGTCCGAGGTCAGGTCCACTCGGGGGCAGCAGTTGCCCCGTGTCCGAGGTCAGGTCCACTCGGGGGCAGGCGGCAGCAGTTGCCCCGTGTCCGAGGTCAGGTCCACTCGGGGGCAGCAGTTGCCCCGTGTCCGAGGTCAGGTCCACTCGGGGGCAGCAGTTGCCCCGTGTCCGAGGTCAGGTCCACTCAGGGGGGGCAGTTGCCCCGTGTCGGTCAGGTCCACTCGGGGGCAGCAGTTGCCCCGTGTCCGAGGTCAGGTCCACTCGGGGGCAGCAGTTGCCCCGTGTCCGAGGTCAGGTCCACCCGGGGGCAGCAGTTGCCCCGTGTCCGAGGTCAGGTCCACTCGGGGGCAGCAGTGCCCCGTGTCCGAGGTCGGTGGTGTAATCGCCTGGCCTTTGTCTGTCGCCGACCGGCCGGTTCGAATGGCTCCCGCTGTGTCTCCTGTTGTCTCCAGTTGTCTCCTGCTGTCTCCCGTTGTCTCCCATTGCCACTCGTTGTCTCCCGTTGTCTCCTGTTGTCTCCCGTTGTCTGATGCTGTCTCCCGTTGTTTCCTGTTGTCTCCTGTTGTCTCCCGTTATCTCTCGTTGTCTCCTGTCACCTAACCACTGGCTCCCGTTGTCCCTCGCCGGCTCCCGTTGTCTTCCGTTGTCTCCCGTTGTCTCCTGTTGTCTCTCGTTGTCTCCCGTTGTCTCCCATTGTCTCCTATTTACCTTCGTTTTCTCCTGTTGTCTCCCGTTGTCTCCTGTTGTCCCTCGTTGTCTCTCGTTATCTCCCGTTGTCTCCCGTTGTCTCCCATTGTCTCCTATTTACCTTCGTTGTCTCCTGTTGTCTCCCGTTGTCTCCCGTTGTCTCCCGCTGCCTCCAGTCGGCCAACGCGTACTCGTGCCCGATTCGACTGCCACGTCGCTCTGACGGTCTCATTGCGCGTCACGGGCCAGCGAGCTGACCCGACACAGGTGGCCGTCACGCCGTCGTCCGCCCGCTCCTCGCCGACTGGTGCCGCGTGCAGTGTGAGGCCGACCATCCCTGGTTGGTTGGTTATTGGTTTTACGACACGTCGACCGTTGAGTCATGTAGCGTCGCCAATCTCTCACGCCGATTGGTCGCGGGCGAAGAGTAGCGACAGGCGAGACTCGAACCCACAACCTTTCGATTGTGAGACGAGCATCTTACCCCTAGACCACTCGTCCCCGACCATCCCTGGTCATCATATAGACAATGGGCACAGTCTCCCCGGTGGAACGGGTTGGTGGTTGGGACAGAGTGGAACAGATGGTGACAGGTGTGACAGAAGTTGGCGGCTGACAGACGACAGGCGTGACAGGTGTGACATGTGTGCACAGGAGCTGACAGGTGTTAAGTGACAGGTGTGACAGATATGCACAGGAGCTCACAGGTGACAGGTGTGACAGGTATGCACAGCAGCTGACAGGTGATATGTGACATGTACGCGCAGGAGCCGACAGGCGACAGGCGTGACAGGTGTGTATAGGAATTGGCAGGTGACAGGTGTGTACAGGAGCTGACAGGTGATTGGTGACATGTATGCACAGGAGATGACAGGTGACAGGTGACATGTGACAGGTATACACAGGAGCCGACAGGCAATAGTCGTGAGAGGTGACAGGCCTGACACGTGACAGGCGTGACATGTGGAATGTGTGACATGTGACAGTTGTGACATGTGACAGTTGTGGCATGTGACAGTTGTGGCATGTGACAGTTGTGGCATGTGACAGTTGTGGCATGTGACAGTTGTGGCATGTGACAGTTGTGGCATGTGACAGTTGTGGCATGTAACAGTTGTGGCATGTGACAGTTGTGGCATGTGACAGTTGTGGCATGTGACAGTTGTGGCATGTGAAAGGTGACAGATGTGACTGGTGTGACAGGTGACAGGCGTGACAGGTGTGCCACGAAGCTCAATGTTACACCGTTGAGTTGACCTGAACCTCTGGAATGTTGGTTCAAGGAACGGTTCCCGATGCAATCCCACTACCGTGGCAATACCTACTAAAGCTAGGAGGGTCAATTGGCAACTGGCACGATAATGTGGAAAAGCGAGCTTCCGGGGTGGCCGTGTGAATGTATTAGCGGCACGTGAAGCATTTTGCCAAATATCTACTGTAGAACTGCAATCAATGGATCGGGTGATGCGGCTAGGGCTCAAGCAAGGTCTGTTTAGCAATTGGATCCTGGTTTATAAAGCCACCCCAGGAAGAATTCGAACTAAAGTTCTAAAAAGTGTAAAAGTTAGAAATTATGTTATTATTGTAGGGTAGGAGAATCCTCCGTTGACATCATAAAATTCCCCTCTCCTTTCGCTACATCCTTTCCAACCGAGCTCCTTCCAACACTTCCAGCTTCATTCTGTGTTGCCGAAGTCCGAAATCCACAACGATCAAACTCTGCTTGTCTACAGAGGTCGAGTGGTGGACCGATCGCTGAACTGCCAATGTTGTTTGGCCGACTGAGGAATGCAAGGCGGGAACAGCGTAGTGTTTCTCACTGCATGGCTGCAGGGCAAATTACCACCCGACGACCGCACAAGCGAATACCTACGGCTGACCGGTGGTGAAACTTGCGGACTGTCACGCAACGCATAACTGTGAAGCGGCGCAGTCTACCAGTAATTATTTGTGTGGAACAGCACAGCCTACGTTCCTAGGGGCCAGCCATAGTTAAGGGTACCCCCGAACATCCTACCGATACCGAGTGTACCTCCTTGCTCCTCGTCTACTTTATTTCAAATCATCGGCCTTAAATGTTCGCTCCCATCCATCTACCCTCCGTCCCTCAAGTGCGCCTAGCGTTTTGGGATGCCCCCAATAATAGATCAATTCCCACTCGTGTCCGAGCCAGTTGCTCGCTCGTAAATCCAAGTGTGCACCGAGTTGCGATAATGCCTTGTGAAGGCGCCTACAACAAGAGAAACCATGGTCATCCATTTCAGTTTGTGAGGGAGAGCGATGGCAATGGCGAGAGGTATTACATGACCCAACTGAAACCATGGACCGACGTGCGAGCCCAATCTCCTCCGTGTCTGACCACCCACCGAGGTGGATTTGCAACTTGTCTGCACCCAATACGACTCGTGCTACAGGTCCTACGACACGCGAACACGCTTTCTCCCTCTTGAAATCGCTTGGAAATCTCATCGAGGCCCCACCACGGAGGCCATGGCCTCTTCGGCGCATTTCCGTGAGCC
This sequence comes from Ashinkailepas kermadecensis, assembly GCA_034440615.1. Taxonomy (NCBI): domain Eukaryota; kingdom Metazoa; phylum Arthropoda; class Thecostraca; family Neolepadidae; genus Ashinkailepas; species Ashinkailepas kermadecensis. Next base: position 57,098 of record JAOTOM010004386.1, on the reverse strand, counting down.
CCATCTGTGTGATCAGGAATACGTTCACAAGCCAAGCGCCACGATCGGCCATTCTCATGGCTTGGAGACCCTCTAACACCCCACCCCCCCTCCACGGAATTATGTACACACTGGTCGGACTGTCGGGGTCGAACCGAGTGCCATGCCTGCGTTGTACCCATCCGTCAGCCGCAGCCGCCTCCGGCCGCTGGATCACAGGGTCCGGGGGAATTTGTGGTTATTGGAACTGTCCGAACTCAGGTGATTTCCACACCAGTAAGTGGTCCCTGGCGTAATTCTCTCCCTGCGCCGGAGTAGTCGCGCCTCTGGGTGTTAAGTGGTACCAGCAACTTGCTGCCATATCCGCAGACGTCTGTGCATACGGATGGGGAAACCCTACTGCGTGTCCGGCCAGGCTTTCCTAATAAACGACTGCATCGTGCTGCATGCCGCTATGCATGTATAAATGTATATGTATATATATATATATATATATATATACATATATATATATATATGTATATATATATACATATATGTATATATATATATATATATATATATATATATATATATATATATCTATATATATATATATATATATATATAACAATGTCGGTGTTGGTAAATATGGACAGCGATGAGTTTGCCTAAGCTTATTAGAAGGAAAAAATGTTTATAACTTACAGGAAGGAGACATCAATCTACACATGCGTAAGGGGTAGGTTAGGGCGAATGTAGGCTTTAGCTATGCATGGGAGCATGTATGTACGGATGCACGTATGTATGAATGCATGTGTGTAGGCATGGTGTATGGCTGCATGTATGTGTGTATGCATGCAGGTAGGTAAGCATGTAGGGATGCATGCACGTCAGTGTGAAAGTAGATACATACGCATGCATGCATGCATGCATGGCTTTATGTGCGTATCTGTGTATGTGTGTATGCACATAACCATTTACGTGTTTACGTACGAACATATGTATGTATGCAAGTATGCATGTACGCACGTTTGCATATATGCATGTTACTATGTCTGCATGCCTGTAATATTTGTCATCACCTTGCTGGCAAGACAGGGTTCACATCGGTCTACGCGATTGTACGTAATCCCTGGCTGGGGTGGCCGGTTGCCAGCCGGCCCGATAAGGCCCAGTACGATGCAATGGGGAGGCGGTATCAGAGCATTGGCAGCGTATTAAATTTGGTGAAGATGCTGTCATAAAGCGCGAATTCGGCGATAGGGTGGCGCGTTAAACGCCTGGCAATAACGTCTGCGTGACATGGATAGCCATTCATGAAAACCACCTAAATGAATATTCATTTTCAATTGATAATTAATAAATACAAAGGACAGCATCGAGGAATAGTTCAAATAAAACATGCCCGTTCCCATCCCATCCGAAGGGTGCCCGGCCAAGGCCGTTCCCATCCGAAGGGTGCCGGCCAAGGCTGTCCCATCCGAAGGGTGCCCGGCCAAGGCCGTTCCCATCCGAAGGGTGCCCGGCCAAGGCCGTTCCCATCCGAAGGGTGCCCGGCCAAGGCCGTTCCCATCCGAAGGGTGCCCGGCCAAGGCCGTTCCTATCCGAAACATTTAGATAAACATCTCGTTATTGGAATAAATCAGTCCATTTTCCTACAAACAAAACGACAAAAATTATCACCCTTTTCAACACGCACGATAATGAGTTAGTTCATGACCATTCCATCCCCTATTTTGCTACACACCTCGTAAACAAACCACACCATGACTCGGCACTCCAGTAGTCAACAGATGGATGTATCGCACACCTTTTGCAAGTCACAAAGTTTAACATCGGCCGTATCACTCCCGGACAAAGTCGGGAGTGATCTCGACGTCGGTCAGACTGCTGGCCGTCACCCATGGGTGACGGAAGGTCGGCTGAGCTTTCTGCCCAGTGTCGGGTAGCCTGAGTGGTCGGACACACCATAACTTAATTCTGAGAATCAAATAAGCTTGACGTGTTCACCAGACACCGAATAAATAACTCGTCGAATACGGGCTTACGAAAATTGAGCAGGGTACAGCAGTGCCTGTGTATAAAGACTTACACAAGTGTTGATCCCACAGACTCCCGCTCCGGCGAAACTTAACATCAGTCAGGTAAGCACACCACAGGTGCAACATAGCGTTCCACATTGTTACAATTGAGCTAGTTTTAGTTTTCGTGTACAATGTAGTTTCACATTTGAGTAGAAGGCTGCTTGGTGTGCACTAGCGTTCGCCCATATTGCTTCACGCATTCTCCGAATAAATATCGATACATATTCTGATGCGAAGAGCTCTTATCTCAATCTGTCGGAGCAGTCGGGTTCAGAGGCAGCTCAGAGGCAGCTCAGAGGCAGCTCAGAGGAAGCTCAGACGCACTGCAGCTCGGAACACAAAACCCGCTTCTCTTCCGCTCAAGATCAACTGTTGGTCCAGACGGGATCATGCCAAATCGTACGTCCAGTCGGGATCATGTCCAATCGTACGTCCAGTCGGGATCATATTCAATCGGACGTCCAGTCGGGATCACGTCCAATCATATGTCCAGTCGGGATCATGTCCAATCGTACGTCCAGTCGGGATCATGTCCAATCATACGTCCAGTCGGGATCATGTTCAATCATACGTCCAGTCGGGATCATGTCCAATCGTACGTCCAGTCGGGATCATGTCCAATCATACGTCCAGTCGGGATCATGTCCAATCGTACGTCCAGTCGGGATCATGTCCAATGGTACGTCCAGTCGGGATCATGTCCAATCGTACGTCCAGTCAGGATCATGTCCAATCGTACGTCCAGTCGGGATCATGTCCAATCATACGTCCAGTCGGGATCATGTCCAATCGTACGTCCAGTCGGGATCATGTCCAATCATACGTCCAGTCGGGATCATGTCCAATCGTACGTCCAGTCGGGATCATGTCCAATCGTACGTCCAGTCGGGATCATGTCCAATCGGACGTCCAGTCGGGATCATGTCCAGTCGGACATCAAGCCAGGATCATGTCTAATCGTACGTCCAGTCGGGATCATGTCCAATCGGACGTCCAGTCGGGATCATGTCCAGTCGGACGTCAAGCCAGGATCATGTCTAATCGGACGTCCAGCCGAGATCTTCATGTAAAATCGGACGTCCAGCCTGAACATGTCTGATCTCTGAACTGCTCAGCATGTCTGAACTGCTCAACATGTTCAACATGTTCAGAGTTTCCATGATAGGCGAGGGAATACAAAGGGAAGTCAAGGAACCACTGATACTTAACTTATAATTTCATTGGAACTTGATCCAGCTTCTGATTCGATTTCGCTTAGTTTTAGTTGCGCAACAAGGCTCCTGATATTAAATATATTTACGGTACCTCGGGCAAAGATATTACTATGTATATATATATATATATCAATAACTTCTCAGCAGCTGTGCTGTTGATGCGATTTGAACAGCTAACTCAGTCTTAGACGGTCGATGCTTCGAAAAATACAGGGCCATCTAAGGCGGTCAGTCCCCTTCTATGCAAACGTCGCTTCATTCGATATGCTGAATCGAAGCGTAAAATATTCGTGTGATATTTTACCAATACTGTATGAATCTCGAGATTTTCCATTTTCAGATGATCCTCGTATCGATCTCATAGCGGCCAGTCGGTTCCCAAGTATCCCATGCAACCAGTCACCGCCCCGAGGGATGATCGCTGCCGCCGAGTTCTGTAGACAGTCGATGCACGCGGCTTCCGGGTGGATTCCAACAAGTCGGAATGAGCGCGGACAACTCTGCACTGTCGACAGCACCAGCCCCGGCCAATAACGGCCGCATCTGGCCACTCTCCTGTCTCTCGCCATGGCACCGCCGGCATACGGCCGCATCTGGCCCTCTCCTCAGCAGTCCTGGCCACTCTCCTGTCTCTCGCCATGGCACGGCCGCATCTGGCCACTCTCCTGTCTCTCGCCATGGCACGGCCGCATCTGGCCACTCTCCTGTCTCTCGCCATGGCACGGCCGCATCTGGCCACTCTCCTGTCTCTCGCCATGGCACCGGTGCCGAGGGGAGCAGGCGGCCTCCCAGACCGTACATTCACAGAAATCGCGCCGCATTCACTTCTCTCCCATCACCGGTCCGAGCGGAGCCTCCCAACCTCATTCACAGAAATCGCCGCTCTCCGGACAGACGGAATTCAATCGTGCCGGATTTCAATTGTAGATGAATGCAAGCGGCCGGATCGTTTGACCAGATTTAGCGCCTCACTTAGCCGGGAATTCATCTCGGAACTGGCCGCACTGGGCTGACGATGATCTGGCGCCGACGTAATGGGTCAATTCAGCTCTGCGCCGCTGAAAATGTCCGCTTATAAGCTCATGCATAAGTGGTCGCTTCGAGAGATACTGATGTCGACCCGAACAACTGTCATGACATGAACGTTCTATCCAATGTCAGCTGAACGGACAATCCAAGCGGATTTCACAATGGCCATCGCGAATTGAATATCGATGATATTAATAAATATATCCTCCTTTTAAAGCTAACCAACCAATGTCTGAGTCTGCACATTTTGTGCAGTGGAACGCATACAATTCCAAATATTTATAATCACATATTGTCTAATTGTGTCGAAGCATTCCTGTGTGTCTCAATATTCATAATCATTTCATGAATGACTTCATAACGACCCTACAACTGTGTGCAATTGCATTCAGCATACGCATACGATGCGTGAGGACTTAATGCGAACTTTGACAAGTCAGAAGTGAACATTTCGTTTTCAAGATAATGACTTGACATTGTACATGCATGTTCACACACTAATCTTCATATTGCATGTTTCGATAATTTTAGGAGTTAAATTTCTTAATATACTTCGAAAAATATAGTTGAACGATTCCACGATCGTGACAACTACGTGACGTCATGAAGCCAAATTCTGAGAACACATTTTCTTTCCATAATGTATATTCCCTCACTCGGCTTTAGCGAAGCGCTTATATATGTGCGACACCAGTTTTGAAGCCATGTTTTGCATCCATGACTTCGGCCAAAAGTCGCCGGACGTGATGTGACAATGATGTCGCTCACTGACGTGGCAATGATGTCGCTCACACCTGAAAGAACGGGACATAATTGGTTCATGTCAGTGCGTACATAGTTGGTCTAAGAGGCACTGCACATTTCGTGTCGATATGTTCGCTCGTTGTCGAGTGAATACAAAAAGTCGTTAGAATGGCGAAAAACGCTACCGACAAGACGGCTCTGCAGTGATCTGCATGCTAATCAGTTGAATTACCCAAGCATCTGCACGCCCCCAATAAGTCTGCCAATTATCCTGTCAGAAATATACGCTTTGTTTGGACTGACCAACTTCAATCTAGCAGACTAGCAGCTGTCCCGGAAACGATGCATACTACAGGCCAATTATGTCATCAGGTACAAGGCCACCAGGGCATCAATGGGTACGACAACGAAAGTGCCTGGTTAAGCACCGAGTCCAGCTCCTAGTCAGCCCAAATAATTACATTGTCCGGACCGTGCAAAGTTCACTCATTTTGTCATGTTGTTGGGAAAGTTGACTCATTTTCTGTTTCGGGTGACTTCGGGTGACTTCGGGTGACTTCGCAAACGGCGAAATTCCGCGCATCCTCCACTCACCGGACACCGCGCACTGTGAGTTGATCTAATGGCACGTGTGGTTCGCACCCAACACGATTGTAAGACACTATGGCTGGCGATTACATAATGAAAATAAGCGTAAGACATGTCCACCGCTCCACCTATATCCCACTGGTACACGATATCGGTCATACCGATATCGAGACGTAGATCATCAAAATCGGCACACTTCCCGTTGGGTGTAGTGCGGCTTATATAATTATTAATTAAATTAAATTAAATTACATTATTAAACATATAATTGAATAAAAATAGCATTGGCACAGTCAAACAGCTGGGAGCGTCCGATGACAGGACACTGCTCTAGATAGGAACAAGTTGCAGCGCGTGAGGCCACACACGGCCACGCGCCGTCTCGAGTCCAGCCGTCTCGAGTCCAGTGACGTGTACCAGACTGTCGACACCAGTAAATGCTGTCAGCAATACGGGAACGACACCGCTGCACCGATGTCGCTCCCGAAGTCAGCTTAAAGTCAGTCAGGCTTGAAATAACATTTTGCATTTCTGCATTTTTATTTGATCATTTGTCTCTGCACCCATATTTTACGTTTCACTATATCTTGTATGGTTTGCTTGTGAAAAGTGTTTTAATGTGCATTTAACAACCGCACTGAGATGAGATGACCTGACTTTTACCTATCATTCCTCCGGTAATTAAAAATATTGGAACTCATTTTGTTTGGCACAATGTGCGCTCAACCATGCGCTCACAATGTCAGAAGGCATGGTAGAATTTACTAACATCCAGCTTCCAAACCATATCGTAGCATATCATGGCAAATGGGTCTTTTTTTCGACGAGAGGATGACTGAGACAGATATCGCAGCCGTGTTCCATTTCGGAAACGTGCTATGGCAGCTGCATGCCTTTCTGCATGATTTCATTTTATAGATGACCCTGTCGTTGTAGTGCATCTAGATGGCTTCCAAAATGCAATATACCCCGAGGAGGGCACGCGAAGAAAACACACACTGTGTGAAAAAATCGGTAGAGGCAAAATGTACGGCGACAAAAGCGAACATGTTTCCCAATTTTGTCATAGCAACATTGCATGGATATAATGCATCAGTCGACTAAACGTGTTCCCGTGTAACAACCGGCTGTTAAGCCACACCAGCAGTTCTGTCGATTGCTCGTTGTCCGCGAGCGCCTTTGGCAGGAGGTGAATTAACACCCGCGCAGTGGAGACACAAGATTGCGAAATATCTCCCATCATTTTTGCCCAGCTGTCTTGGCCAAGTCGAAGTTTGAGTTTCCCTTTCTTTAGCGGTGGCATAGTGCCATCCGCAGTAGCAGTCGACACAATTGGCTGATAGCACGTCGGGCGGTCAGATTTCAAAGTCAAGATGGTCGCTCAGAATGCGGCTTTTCCCGGCACATCGTTTTTACTTGGTGCGTGCGGCGTTGTTGCCGCGTCCGCATGGAAATTGACCTCAAGCTGATAGGTGCGACCTGGTCCGTGCCAGGAAACAACCAATTGAGCCAATTCATTGCATATTCAATGCCGATTTACATCAGCATGTCTAAGTAAACGACACACGGAAGCTCAACGATGTCGACTCCCTGAATACGCCGCTATTTGTGTCTGCAAACATGCAACACGAAGCATCCGGAAACGGAAGGAACAGGCATCTATCATAATCGATGTTTCCGTTCAACACAATCCGCACCAATATGAAGCATGGAGCTGACAAAGCCGGCACGAATGGTAAAGTAGTCCCTCTATAGTGCCACTTCTGACGCAGCCCCTGTGTCACCCCCTCCCCCATCGACCTAAGTCTTCAGCGCAACGCTTCAATCCGAGAATATGGGTGGTTGTCACAGTGCTGCCAGTTCGCTCTACTTTGGCCAGAAAGTGGGGGAACTGAAGAAGAAAAAACGGCACATGCTGTGGCCGTTCTATTCGCTGTGCCTTACGTAGATACCTTACGTAAATACCTTACGTAGATACCTTACGTAGATACCTTACGTAGATACCTTACGTAGATACCTTACGTAGATACCCTACGTAGATACCTTACGGACACGGACTCTCCACACACACAAGCACTTCTCGCACTCACAACCTCCCACCTGCCAACAACCAAGTTCCCAGCAGAGACCGCTTGCCGCTTGTGCCTGCTCAACACTTGGTGTGTGAGCAGGTCTGACACGCTGTGAGCAGGTCTGACACGCTGTGAGCAGGTCTGACACGCTGTGAGCAGGTCTGACACGCTGTGAGCAGGTCTGACACGCTGTGAGCAGGTCTGACACGCTGTGAGCAGGTCTGACACGCTGTGAGCAGGTCTGACACGCTGTGAGCAGGTCTGACACGCTGTGAGCAGGTCTGACACGCTGAATGTGAAGCGCTCCGTGTGGACGCAAATTAACTGATGCATATATTCACGGCTGGATTTCACGACTTAGTGATCTATCTTGACCTGTCATTAATGTATGCACTTGCACATATTTAACAGCTATGGAAAACAGGCGATGGACACACTCGTTGGTGAGTAACTTTAATGACCAATCACAATAACATTGCGCACAATATATGAAGTTAATGGCATGCAACAAATGAACACCGAGTAGCACATATTCTTCCACCATACATGCACACAGATTAATAGTGCTATGCGACTTGCATGTGTCGTAAGCAAAGTGTGATCTACGTTCATCGGCGCAAGGCGGTGACGCTGACAATGGCGGCATATCTGGAAGGTAAAATAGATACAAGCACCAGTGCAAAATAAGTGTAATTTATTTGTAATCTGCTAACCTGACTTTCGGTGTTCTACTTGTATCAGTTCGCACGATATCACAACCACAACACAAAATATGGGGCAGGTGTGGCAGCGGCGCCACTCTCTCGGCCTGGGAGGCTTCAGATCATTACGTACCAGTTTTCGCTCAGTGCTAGGTGGTATAAAAGACATCAGCTCTTATAACTCCAAACCAACAAATTTGTACGTTACAACGGGGAAAACGTCTCATAAGGGAAAACACTGGGAAAACACCCCATAAGGGATGGCGAGATATCCCTGCAGATTCATCCAACCAGCAAGTATTCACTAGCTTTGGCTTCTTCAAACGCCTTGTCTGTAAAACTTGTTGTTTCGCTGTTTGCTACCATGGTGGTTGGTCAATATCCTTCCCGCCGGCATTCCTTTGATCAGCCAGTTACTCATATCCTCATTGAAACGAAACAAATGCTCGCGCACGTCCGTGGGTAATAATTGCGCGGAAAAGTGTCGCCAGGCCGGGGTAATTGTCACCAGGACACCATTTGTCAGGCTGGCGACAGTCGCAGGCCGACGCAGAAATGCAGCGGCCGACGACCACTTCCGGTCGCGCCGGACAAAATGTTCGCAGCGGGAGCCCCCCCCCTCCCATTGAGAAGGGATATCGGGGGTTCTGATGTGCTGGGTGCGGGGTAGGCTTCGTTCACGTGGTGCATGCTTCGACGACGGATCTAACCCGCAACCCTGCAGTAACCGTACCGTGTTTTGAGTCCGTCTCATACAGCGTTCGCCGTTAAAACCGCACGGAGTCTGCATGCATCAAATGGTACTACAGTATACACTAGTGGTAGCGTAGTAGTAGTATGCACTACAGTATGCACAATAGTAGCGTCAATGGTGTCGGACGCCGACGGACGCCGCTCGCTGTGAACCGAGATGTTCGAGCGCCCGTCGATGTGGGTCACAGCAGCTGTTTTTGACGGAAACGACGTCGCCCGGCAAAGATCAGAATTGCTGAGCATTGTTGAATTGTTGAAAATTGAACATTTCCTGGCGGTAGGTAGTGAAGAAGGTGAAGGGTATTTGTAAGTTGGACGTTTCTCACAATTTTACGGTCAAGGCATTGTCATATACTACATGAAGTTACTAAAATAAGGTCCACAAGTAATACTACATTGTATTACTTTGTATTATCATGTACTACACCACGTCACTAAAATAAGGTCCACAAGTAATAATACATTGTATTACTTTGTATTGTCATGTACTACATCACGTCACTAAAATAAGGTCCACAAGTAATACTACATTGTATTACTTTGTATTGTCATGTACTACATGACGTCACTAAAATAAGGTCCACAAGTAATACGTAAAGTACATGATACTATTATTTCAAGTCATTTTAACCCATCAAATGTACAGTATGCATGACATTGGACATCACATATATACTTATGCACCTAGCGGGGCCGTCGCTTTGCATACTTTTGGAAGTACCCCAGCCCATCCAACGTTGGCTTGGGCCCTCCCAATGCTGCTGTGGGCCCCTCCATCATTAGCTTGCGCTCTCCTAATGATGCTGTTTGCCCCTCCGCCATCCCTAATCGTTTTCCCAGAACGACTCCCGTGGTGCCTAGAGTACGTATATGGTGAGGTGATTTTATATATACATATATACATATATATATATATAATATATATATATATATGTATATATATAAATATATATATATATGTATATATATATATATATATATATATATATATATATGTATATATATATATATAGATATATATATATATATATATACATATATGTATATATATATATATATATATATATATATATATATATATATATATATATATATATATATATATATATATATTCCCATCTTTATCTTCAACTTATCACTTCAGAATTCAACCTGATAATATTTTCTGCAATATCAATCCGTTATCGTACTACGCATGTGTGTACGGCGTTACAATAGATCCGCAAGTTCACAAGCCTGAAATAGCCACTCATAATACATATGCATCTCAAGGTAGGCAGGTACTGAAGTATGTTGGGAGCTATATATGACGAATGCAGTCGATGCTCTCAAGCCCAAATAACTAACTGCTAAAGTAGGTAGCAATGGTGGAGCGCCTTGATTATCATTGGTGACTACATGCTCCTCCGTTTTGCCGCCAGGTGTCAAGGTGGAAGCACGTCGGTGTGGAGCTCCTACTTACCAGATAAGTCGTTGCAGAACAGGGCAGTATACTAGGCTAAACTGTGGATAGGTATTTAGCAATTACTTCTGTGCATATATTTGCGCAGTTTTTATCTAATAAGTATTTATTTTTACAAGCAAGTTAGGCTATTTCAACCTAGCGAGGCTACCCAGCGGCATTTCATTTTGTCTTCAGGTTATTGTCTGTCTTTGTCTAGTGTGTTAGTGTTTTCAGCTCTTTATTTAATTTTTGGCAGTTGTTTAGCGAGTGATTTCTTCTTTCTTTAAAACCACACCGCTTGTCAATTGTCAATTGTCTGCACAGCGACCTTGTGTCAAGTGTCGACCAGTGCCACGAGTTGATTGCATATTGTGTTGAGTCAATTGTCTATTGCGTTTAGAATAGGTGACTTGTGCTTTGCCTGTGTCTTTTTTGTGAGCTGCAAGTACTTTTGACTTAAGTGCACTTTTAAAAACAGCAGTGGATTAACTTGTAAGTGCTGCATAGCTAGGAACTTGCATACACCTAAGCTTTGTCAGTTATTTTTATCTGCTCTGTTATTTTGTATATCATTTTGTAGCAAGTTACTTTTCAATCTAAATCTAGGAATAAGCTGCAGCCTGTAGGATGGTTTCTACCAGGATGCAGGCACTAGAGGAGGAGGTTGGGGCCCTTTTGGCAGAGCTTTCCAAGCTCATGGCTGCCCTTGTTGCGCAGGATAGGCAAGAAAAGGCAGCACATAGGGGTCAGTCTGTAGCAGGGGCATCCTATACCCAGGTGGTCACAGGCCACCAGGTAACTGAGGCTTCCCCTGCTGTGGAAGTGGCAGGGATATCTGTAGAGGAAAGTGTTCCTAGTGAACAGAAGATTTCTAGTTGTAGCTCACAGGAGGGGCAGTGGTTTAAAGTCAGGGGTGGAGGATTTGGAGGCGCGAGCCTAAGCAAGGGGTCAGGGAGTGGCAGGTGGCAGGTGGTAGGAGTGGGAGGCAACCTAGTCGACCAGCTCAGCAGGCAGGCATAGTAACATCAAATAGGTTCCAGGCATTGGAAGACTGCCCCCAGGGTAGTAGCAAGGAGTCCGTGCTGGTCGTAGGCGACTCTCGTGTGCGGCATTTATATAGGGTGCTCTGTAAAGGTCAGAGAGGCAGGAGATGCATCACCAGGCCTGGTGCCAACGTCAAAGACTTGGTGCCAGTGGGGGCACAGGCCACCAGTGAGCACCAGTTTAGTGCGGTTGTAGTGCGGGTAGGAGTAAATAACATAGGTCCTGCTAGGAGTGAGGAGCTGCTGCAGGACTACAGGGCCCTTCTGGCCACCCTGAAGCAAAGCAATAGCAGAGTCTTCGTGACTGCTATTCTGCCTAGGGCTGGAGTCTCCCCTGAGTGGAGCTCTAGGGCACTGACAGCCAATGCCAGGATAGGTAGGCTCTGCGATGAGTTAGGTTTGACCTTTGTTGACAATTGGTCCAGGTTTTGTGGCTCATGGGACCTCTATCAGAGGGATGGCCTGCATTTCTCCGAGAAGGGGGTGCATGTGTTAAGCAAAGCATATGAGCATGTCCTTCAGGAAAATTAGACAATGGGGTGGGGAGGGAAGAAGTGGCATTGCCATCTCAGGGATATGCCAATAGTGACAGCCTGGGCAATAGAACCTCACAGTCAGCAAATAGGGATAGCAGTAGTTCAAGGGGGCAGAGTGGTAGCTCATCCAGAGATGAAAGAGCTACTCAGCATGAAAAAGCCAAAGATGGTTATGGAACATTTGTTAAGTGTATGATGCTTAATGCTCAGAGTATTCGTTCGAAATTTGATGAGTTCAATTGTTATGTTGCTGAGGAGGAACCAGATTTTGTTTGCATTACTGAGGCATGGGTCAGTGAGGGGTATTTTGGGGATAACTTGCAGAACTATGAGATCCAGGGATACAATATGTTTTCATGCAATAGGGGTCCAGCAGTGAAAGGGGGTGGAGTAATGCTCTATGTGAATAGCTTATTCAGTTCTCGAAAAGTAGCAGATGGGGTAAAAAAATGTGTCTGTGGAGTTCATTTAGCTTGATGTTGCTGTGGGAAAAGGCAATAGCAATAAACTGAGGATAGGAGCTTTGTACCGATCAGGAACCTTGCCACATTATCAGCAACTGGAGCTCGATAAGGTGATTTGTGAGGAAATCAGTAGAAACTTTCGGAGGAAATGCCTTATTCTTGGTGACTTTAATCTAAAAGGATATGAAAATGTTGGTGTTGGCTCACCATCATGTAAACTGTTTAGGAAATGCCTTGAAGAGGACCTGTTCTTACACCAGTTTGTAACGGAATCAACTAGGCAGGGCTCATTCTTGGACCTTGTCTTCTCAGGTTTAAATGATTTAGTACAAGACTTGACTGTAGGAGAAACTATGGGTAGAAGTTACCATAACATAGTGAGATTCAAGGCACAAGTAGAGGGCAAAATCAAGGATAATTTGGCAAAGTTTCCAAATTTTAACAGGACAGATTTTGACTGCATAAGAGCGGCTCTAAGTGCCATAGAATGGGACGAAGAATTCTCCAATTTAAATGCCTGTGAAATGTGGGAAAAGTTCAAATGTTACTTGAGGGAAATTCAGATTAGACATGTCCCCCAAAAGCAAAGGCGCAAAAGAAGGGTAGCAAAGCCTTGTTTAATACAACGAAGAATGGCTCTTAGATGCTCCTGGGTTTTAGACATTGCGTGTAAAGAAAATATATGACCTTCAATATACCAGGAGGTGCTGAGTTGACATCAAAAGTAACGTTAAAGATTATACTTTATTACTCAACGTTTCGGCCAGGGGCCATCGTCGGGTAGCAAAGCCAGCATGGCATACGCCAGATTTGATAAAAGCAATTAAGGCTTAGAAAGATGCATTTAGAGTATTGAAGGAAGCTTAAAATATCATAAATCTAAGGTGGTATCAAAAAGCTAGAGACGCTGTGAACCAGAAAACCAGAGCAGCAAAGCGAGCAAAACAATTGGATTTGGCTAGGAACTGTAATGGGGACAGTAAAAAGTTCCTTAGTTTCTACAAGCTAAGTAAAGTTTCAAGCACAATTCGTCCACTGGAAGTAAATGGAACTATATTGTGTGAGGATGGTGAGATGGTTGAGGAGCTGAGCAAGCAGTTTAAATCAGTGTTTACATTGGAAGATGTGACTAATCTGCCAACCGTACACCACAGTTCAGTGACAGGTGATCAGATAAACGATGTTGATTTAATTGATAGTGATGTGGTTTTCAATTATATCAGGAAAATAAAGCCAAACAAGGCAGCAGGACCTGATGGAATTTATGCTAGGGTATTGCGGGAAGCTGAAAAGGAACTGGCAATTCCACTTAGTTCAATACTTTGTAGATCAGTTTCACAAAATGAAATTCCAACAGATTGGAAAAGGGCAAATGTAGTTCTATTTTCAAGAAAGGAGAAAGAGGGAAAGTTGAAAGCTATAGGCCGGTAAGCCTCACACCCCTAGTCCGCAAGGTACTCGAATCAATTATCAAGGATCGAATAGTTAGTTTTCTGGAAGGAAACAGATTTATTCAAGATACTCAACATGGGTTTAAAAAAGGGCGATCGTATCTCACAAATCTCTTAGACTTTTTGAATTTTGCTACAGAACAATTTGATCAGGGAAATCAGGTTGATGTAGCATATCTTGACTTTAGTAAGGCCTTTGACAAGGTACCCCATAAACAGTTAATGATGCAGCTTCAGGGCCATAGTATTGCAGGTAGCATCCTAAAATGGATAGAGTTGTGGATTTCAGATAGACAGCAGAGAGTGATGCTGAATGGTACAAAGTCATCATGGAAAAATGTTCTTAGTGGAGTACCCCAGGGGTCAGTACTGGTGCCACTATTCTTCATTATATTTGTAAATAACATTGAAAGTCGCCTAAGCAGTAAGGTTTTGAAATTTGCGAATGATTTGAAGGTCTTTAAGGCAATAACAGGACACAATTAGCAGGTCTTGCTGCAGAAAGACTTAGACGAGCTTGTGAAGTGGGTCAGAAAAATGGCAAATGAAATTTAATTTTGATAAGTGCAAAATCATGCATGTAGGTAGGCAGCATATGAAGGTTCCATACTTGATGGGTGACCAAGTACTGTGGGAAAGTCCTATATTGGCACGCGAAAGTCTAGCAACCTCGTCGTCTCGATAACCCCGGTCACGAAAGCACCAGTCGATTTAGCTGCCATGTATTGCCTGCAGCACTCGCACGATCACAGAGACCGACAGACACCGTACAGCACTTTCTCCTCTGAATGTAAGCCGTGATACTGCCTTTCCTATGAATTTAGAAGCCGAATTTAGTTGGGAAGCACGCGCGCAGGAGCGCACAAGCACAGATGCGCCCGCTTTGAGAATCAAGCCGACTGTGGCGGCCGCACGGCCTGGTCACATCTGAAGACCCCCGGCTTCGATTGTCCGAGCACGGTAGACGCCCATTTACGTCACATCCATGTTCTAGAAGCTTCGTCGGAAGTGGCTTTGCCTTTAGTGAAGGGTACTATGTGATATTTACGGTACCCTATTTTACAGTTACTATTACGGTATACTTTTACAATCGGAAGGCTTACGGGATTATACCAATTACGGTTACGGGACAGCCAAACGTATAACTTTATGGAACTGGGTTTGGTACCGGCTGCACATTATGAGGTCACATCTCGACGCCTGGCGCCAGAGAGGGCGGGGAGGTGCAAGGTCCATTGAACGGCCCCGTTGGAGCGGTGGCTGCTTACGTCGACACCAGACAGGCGGACGCCAGTCTAGGTGCTTGAGACTTGTCGCGCCAGGAACGGAGGGGTTGGGGCTGAATTTATGGGATCAAGACGCTCAAAACTAACTCTCTTGCAGTACTATCTGTGACTCAGCAGGACCAGGACTTAGGTGTTATTTTGAACACAAAACTTGGGGTATCAGAACAGGCCAAAGAAGCCAGGAAGAAGGCACTCAGAATGCTTGGGGCAATAAATAGGAATGTATCATACAAAAGTGAGGAAGTCATCAGGAAGCTTTACTGTGCATATGTCAGGCCACGTTTGGAATACTGTGTCCAAGCTTGGTTCCCTAATTATGGAAAAAATTGTTGGCTTTTAGAGAGAGTACAAAAAAGGGCAACACAAATGGTTAATGGTATAAGCAACCTGGCATATGAGGAAATATTGAAGAAATTGAAGATGTTTTCACTTAGATATAGAAGGCTGAGAGGAGATCTCATCGAGGTCTTTAAATTTGTTCATGGTCGGGAACATGGATATCTCAGGGAAATGTTTGAATTAACAGAAATGATGCAATTAGAGGTCATCAATTCAAAATTAAAGTTAATCACAGCAGGACAAGTTTAAGACAGTCTTTCTTCACCAACAGGGTAGTAGAACATTGGAACCAGCTGCCAGAAACCATTGTCAGCAGCAGCACACTGAACATCTTTAAAAAACAGCATAGACACACATTATGAGAAAAGAGGGCTTGCTTTTCGGTATTCCAGGGAGGACTGATCGACGGATTTGGTGGGCAACTGGTTCAGTGTGCAGAGTGCAGCCAAGAAGGGCCCTTGTGGCTCATAGTTGCACTGATCTGTTATGTCTTTTAGGACTACCCAACACAAGTTGTCGCGCTCAGAGCTTATCTTTCTCCCATCGTCAAGCATCAGCAGCGTGTTGGTTGGTTGGTGATTGGTTTTACGACACGTCAACCGTTGAGTCATGTAGGTCGGTTGGTTATTGGTTTTTACGACACGTCGACCGTTGAGTCATTTAACGTCGCCAATCTCTCACGCCGATTGGTCGCGGGCGAAGAGTAGCGACCGGTGAGACTCGAACCCACAACCACCTTTCGATTGTGAGACGAGCATCTTACCCCTAGACCACTCGTCCCCGTGTGGTCAGCAGCATGTGAAGATCTGCATCATCGATATGCAGAAAATCAGCATCCATTTCGACTCATCAATACACTACAGCTTAATTCACTTTGCGCGATCAATACACTACAGCCTAATTAATTACAGCCGCAATGTTTTTATGATTCTACCAGACACAGATAGGCACAGAACGTAAGGCCGCCACAAACGCCAATGGTGCGCCAATGTTTCCTGTGTGGCATTCCGCGGGCGTCAGGTGGCAGCGCGAAGGAGCGCGAAAGCTGCCATATTCAAGGTCACCGCTGGTGATTTCAGCCACCATTCGCACGCCTCGACGGACCGTCACGACGGAGGACGCGCGCGGTTTGAACCAGGCTGTTGTCATGTATTTTGACGGTGAAGTGGTGTCTCGGCACGCATGTACGAACAGACGATCATTTAGTTACTTTGCTGAGGCGAGATGGTTGGCCGGACTACGCAGAGTTGGCACTGAATGCAGCTACATCACTTGAAGGATAGGCTACCACTTAGGATCAATGCAATTGGCGTTCATGTCTTTTGCTTGCAAAGTGAAATCGATACCTAGAGATTATATGCCTCGGGTTGTAAGTTTTCGGAAGTCAATTTCATATTAAGTCATTTCAAGAAAGCACAAAATGGAGGACAAACATCATCGTGTTCAGCCCCTCGGCAATAGAGGGACAGGACGACATTGTGACGCACCCTACCAGGTTTTGGCATGGTTTCGCCAAACTGTTCTGCATCGAGTTGGATTCGACCAGTCAGCTGACCCAACAGGCACTTGGCTGACAGGTCAGCTGACGCCCTGCTCTCCGTGTGGAACTCCCAGCTGCTCATGTGTCACCGCACCATGTCCAGGATGGGCCGGCACCCTCAGTTTCGATCACGACGGTCTGCTGTGGGCCGACGCCTCAGATGATCTGCTGATCGAGGTGAGCACCGTATCTGGCGGTGCGCGGGCGACCGGTGTGCCGGAGCAAACGGCTACCGACACGGTCTCCTGCCGGAGTACGCCTGCGATGACAAGGACGACAGGGAGCGGGACACCGGCACCGTCACAAGGACGACGGGGAGCGGGACGCCGGCACCGTCCCAAAGACGACGGGGAGCGGGACGCCGACACCGTCAAGTTGTGACAAGGACGACGGGGAGCGGGACACCGGCACCGTCCCAAGGACGACAGGAAGCGGGACACCGGCACCGTCCCAAGGACGACAGGGAGCGGGACGCCGGCACCGTCAAGTTGTGACAAGGACGACAGGGAGCGAGACACCGGCACCGTCACAAGGACGACAGGGAGCGGGACGCCGGCACCGTCAATGACAGGACACGGGAGCGGACACCGGCACCGTCACAAGACGACAGGAGCGGGACACCGGCACCGTCAAGTTGACTAGGACGACGGGGAGCGGACACCGGCACCGTCACAAGGACGACAGGGAGCGGACGCCGGCACCGTCAAGTTGTGACTAGGACGACGGGGAGCGGACGCCGGCACCGTCAATTTGTGACAAGGACGACAGGGAGCGAGACACCGGCACCGTCCCAAGGACGACAGGAAGCGGGACACCGGCACCGTCCCAAGGACGACAGGGAGCGGGACGCCGGCACCGTCACAAGGACGACGGGGAGCGGGACACCGGCACCGTCCCAAGGACGACAGGAAGCGGGACACCGGCACCGTCCCAAGGACGACAGGGAGCGGGACGCCGGCACCGTCAAGTTGTCCAAGGACGACGGGGAGCGGGACACCGGCACCGTCACAAGGACGACAGGGAGCGGGACGCCGGCACCTCGTTGACTAGGACGACGGGGAGCGGGACGCCGGCACCGTCACAAGGACGACAGGGAGCGGGACGCCGGCACCGTCAAGTTGTGACAAGGACGACGGGGAGCGGGACGCCGGCACCGTCGAGTTGTGACAAGGACGACAGGGAGCGGGACGCCGGCACCGTCAAGTTGTGACAAGGACGACGGGGAGCGGGACGCCGGCACCGTCAAGTTGTGACAAGGACGACGGGGAGCGGGACACCGGCACCGTCACAAGGACGACAGGGAGCGGGACGCCGGCACCGTCACAAGGACGACAGGGAGCGGGACGCCGGCACCGTCAAGTTGTGACAAGGACGACGGGGAGCGGGACGCCGGCACCGTCACAAGGACGACAGGGAGCGGGACGCCGGCACCGTCACAAGGACGACAGGGAGCGGGACGCCGGCACCGTCACAAGGACGACAGGGAGCGGGACGCCGGCACCGTCAAGTTGTGACAAGGACGACGGGGAGCGGGACGCCGACACCGTCAAGTTGTGACAAGGACGACAGGGAGCGGGACGCCGACACCGTCAAGTTGTGACTAGGACGACAGGGAGCGGGACGCCGACACCGTCGAGTTGTGACTAGGACGACAGGGAGCGGGACGCCGACACCGTCGAGTTGTGACAAGAACGGGAGCGGACCCACACCGCACAACACAGGACACGCCGGCACCGTCACACACAGGCGCCGGCACCGTCACAAGGACAGGGACGCCGGCACCGTCAAGTTGTGACTAGGACGACGGGGAGCGGGACGCCGACACCGTCAATTTGTGACAAGGACGACAGGGGAGCGGGACGCCGGCACCTTCAAGTTGTGATTAGGACGACAGGGAGCGGGACGCCGGCACCGTCAAGTTGTGACAAGGACGACAGGGAGCAGGGACGCCGGCACCGTCAAGTTGTGACTAGGACGACGGGGAGCGGACCGCCCAAGACGACAGGAAGCGTCACCAAAACGGCACCGTCCAGGACGACAGGGAGCGGGACGCCGACACCGTCGAGTTGTGAGGCGAGGCCAGGTGGCGGCGCTACACTCTGCTAATGTGCTGTAGAGATAGCGCTACTGCCATGGTCGGTGGGGTATTGGGCGCAGACAGTCACCGAGCGCTGTTGGGTGATATTTCGATGAGAACACTCAAGGTAGCGGGCAATACATTGCCATGGTGAGTTGAAAAATCCGACATTTCCTTCAGTAAAACATGCCTATATCCAACAGCATCCGACTGTCCTGCTTGTTAGCTTATGCATCAGACGCTTAGTTATAGTCGAAGGTCGGGATATTGAGGTTGAATATGAGCGTTGTAGGTGGTTGACTGGACGCCTGGTCAGCTCAGTGGATAGAACGCTGGCCTGCAGAGGTCCCCCCGTCCTGGCAGAAAGGGTTCGAGTCGCTCCGCGCGCTCGCTATTAACGCCTAGGGATGGAATGGCCAGTGGCAAGCTGGCCAGGCAAGGTCGGGTGTGCAGGCACCAGACGGTCCTGCTCGCTATGTGGGTGCATTAAACTCTCGGCCGAATGTGTGCTATAGAACCGGAATTTTTCGATCGGGAGGTAGATTCAGGGTCAGTGCACCAAGCATGCGCTTAGCACATTGGCTCTGATTGATATAACACATATTTTCCATTCCTCACAACAAGTAAAACTATGTTTGCTTAAAACATCATGGATCGCACCTTAACTACATACTGCTAATGTCACTCTGAACTGTGCTACATGGAATACAGGATATTTCACAGTGTCATCACAGGATATTCATCAGTGCCAAAAACGTCTTGCCTAGTTCGGACTGCACAATGTACAATTGGCGTCAAAGATGGCTTGGCAGTCAGACTGGACGTCCTGGTACCTGAATATCCTGCATGGGTATGCTGTTTCCCACCACACCCTATGCAGGATATCCAGGCCCCAGGACACCCAGACTGCCTGCCAAGCTATTTGTCACGCCAATAGTGCTTAAATAGGATGGGCTTGAACACTTTTCGGACCGTCTTATACTGCAAGGAGTTCGATCAATGCTAGAAACTGTTCAGCCTGACGAGGTATTTTATGGTGCATTTAAGCCAGCAGTTATGGTTCAGGCCTCGTGCATCACGGGCTCTAAGGTCGTTTCGTGGCAACGAAGGCCATCACCTGTGTGTGTTGATTAGGGCATTGCGCTGTAACTGATCACCTACATTCATGGCGAGACACTCAAAGTTTTATTTGATGGCACTGCAGGCTCCTGGCCACAGCTGAGCTGGTTGAGGTGGTCCATTAGATGAAGTAGAACTCCCTGCGGCCGAGTGAGGCAATCCACACTAGAGGAATTATTACCATTATTATTAGAGGAATAAATCATTACCATCTGTACAGAGTGTTAATATGCATTTGCAACAATGTCAGCACCGATAATTGGACGTGCATCCATTCTTGTCTCACTTCATACGATCTTCCAATATAATATGGTATGCATATATTTTGCGCACGGACTAATCTGCAACGGCTTGGTGTGTGCTTTGTCTGGCTGAATAAGCTGCACGACGGTCATGTTCAGTACCCGTGAATAGGAAGTTATTCGTCATCGTATGTAGGGGTGAACAAGTCTTCAGGCTGTCACATATTGACGGCTAACAATAAGACGCTTGCATCAAGGTGTAAGCGTGGATTATCACCTCAATATGTGCTAAATTGTTTGAAACCAGATTGCATTAGCATATATGTGATCGTCTATCTGTCATCCGAACATTTATTTCTCACGATTCACCAGTGCATGTAACTGCAGGGCAATACTACATGCTCACTTTTCACTACATCCACACAGGCTGTACTAAATATTGATTTTTATATCAGCAGTAAGGATCAGTCAAGGACGGGAACAGGGACAGGTTTCGATTTGGAAGAAAAGGATTCAAGCCTGACAAACTGAACCTACTGTAAAATTTAGTCCATTTCCCAATGGCAAACCATGTAGAAATATGTATGGCAACTGTCAGTCAACAACATTGTTAAATCATAGTAACCCGAAGCATATCTGGTGCCTGGAACCATCAGACCAGTGGGACAATGCAAACACGGATCAGCACATTCAAAATTTAAGGGTAAGACACTTGATGCAGTTGCTTGCAATGCAATACTGCAATATCAATTAAGAAATGTTGTTCCAAGCCATCAATGACTGAGGGGAAGGTGCATCTGTGTCCCACGCACAATATTTAATTTGTTGAGTAACTGCGATATGCAGCTGGAAGGAGTTTACATTTAACCGCCAGTTTTTTTTTCAGGAATGCACCGCTGTTCGTGACTACGCCTTTATGTTTAGCATTAGTCCCGATGTTGTGTGAAAATGACAAAGTTAGGACTGATTTTGCCAGTTGTCTCCACTTCATGGATGGTTCCTTCATTACTGCTGGTTGCATTAGGTACTTTGGGGACGCTGGACAGGCTTTTTCTTTCAACTTGCCAGTTCTACATGCTTACAATATTTATAAGGTACACATCAGCAGTACATGTGGTGAGCAGATATTTGTTGGTATAATGGATGACTGTAGGGATTCTCCTAACATGATGGGCCAGTCAGCAGTATGTAAAGTATGGAAATATGACATCATGTTGATCCAAAGCCCTCCCACCGGCTATTCCAGCTGACACCCGACGTCGGCCAGCTCGAGGGCCCGACAGCTTGGCACGCGTGCCATGGTGCTGAGACTTGTCCGTGCCACTGTGATCGGCAATGGCACCTCAGAGGCAGCAATGGCACCTCAGAGGCAGCGCGCGCACCCCCTCGGAATGGCAGTGGCGGCCGCGCTGCAGGCTGACCTCCGCGGCACGCCTGACCTCGGCGCCGGCGTACGGGCGGCGGTCGGACGAC
Source organism: Ashinkailepas kermadecensis (assembly GCA_034440615.1). Taxonomy (NCBI): domain Eukaryota; kingdom Metazoa; phylum Arthropoda; class Thecostraca; family Neolepadidae; genus Ashinkailepas; species Ashinkailepas kermadecensis. The sequence goes on along the minus strand of JAOTOM010004386.1, from coordinate 34,938 downwards.
ACCACCTCGAGCCGGTCTGTTTAGGGCCCCCGCCGCGACCACCGGGTGGCTCGGGAGATGACGCTGTCGCCCTGCATGTAGGTCATATATCGACTGACGTCATGACGACACCCGTGTCTGCCAGTATTAATAACACGTCACCACCGAGAAGCTTTCAAGCTTCCTTTGCGAAATCGTATGGGCTGTGTGCCTTGTACAATCAGATATTTAGCGGGGGAATTGTCCTGTGTTGAAATATACCTGAGCAGTTCATGTCAGGCCATCCTATTTTGTCGTGGGAAGCGATCATCTATGTTGCTTCACAATGCTGCAATAAGTGCCAAAAAGCTTGCCGAGTGGTATCCGATAATTATCAACACTAATGCTGGTGGGTTTTGTACCTTTAACCTAGGATTTCTGACGAGCGTACGTACTCAACACTGTCAATGATGAGTTATAGGGCAAAATCAATAGGGTCAATTGACATATTATATACAAGAGTTGAACACATGTTCGTGGGAAAGCACCAGTTATGATTTGGCCAGCTGATCTCAGTGAAACCACGAAGAAGAAGCACTGGAATGAGCGCTTATGCCCGAAAGCCGAGCATAAAACTGTCTTCGCCCAGTGTGCAAAATGACTCTACTTCCTGCATGCTACTGAAACCTAAATATCAATTCTACCCGACGGCAAAGGTAACCCTACTTCCATGCCATTATTTCGCTTCGATATCTGTGCTGAATGCAGGATTTTGTCCCCAGATGTCTATTTTTAACCTGATCTGATTAAACGTCTCTTCTTCGTCAAACCGTTCTGCTTACCAGCAACTTCCATCGTCACGTTCTCATTTAAGTAGTTCCGATTTCCTGATTCCTCGACTGGCCAAGTGCGCTTTTTTAGGTAAGTGACCCAGTTTTACGAGGAAATAAAAGTCAACGAGTCAACTAGTCCATGAGTCCATGAGTCTACGAGTCTACGAGTCTACGAGTCTACGAGTCTACGAGTCTACGAGTCTACGAGTCTACGAGTCTACGAGTCTACGAGTCTACGAGTATACGAGTCTGCGAGGAACTGCGAGGAACTACTGGTCTACGAGTGTGCGAATCTACGTGTTTACGAGTTTGCGATCAACTAGGGGAGTGCGATGGCATGGCGACGTACTACGAACCCGGCACAAACTAAGGAGTTGCGGCATTTTTGGCGCACGAAGAGCACAAATGAAGAACTCAGTTGCCGTTTTTAGATCATGAGTCGTATTTGACGAACTGCGCAAGTGCCGTGCATTTGGACGACCAGAGCGCAGACTGGTATCACGGGTGAAATTAGAAGGCATGTCTCAAACAAGTGCCACGAACACGGCCACGTTCTATCAAATCAATTAGAGGGGGGGGGAGAGGAGAAATGGACGGTTATCTGTAGAGCGAACAAGATTGTTGTATACACGAATCATGGCTAAAGTATGCATGCTAGAGTAAGTAAGTATGCGCTCAACCGCGCCAGCAGCGTGGCGCGGGTTAGGGGGTGGCGACGGGTTAGGGGCGACGGGTTAGGGGGTGGGGAGGCTGCGGGCACCGTGCCTACTGAAATCTGAAGATGTGCCATTGACCATGTGGCGTTGACTGGAAAGAATCGACCCCAAGCCGCCCTGTACCCCCACCCTGTATTCGGACATTCCGCCACCTTTCGTCATGTCACTCATGTGTGACATAATTGGTTAATATGTACGAGATCAGCATGTACAATTTCCATTACCTCACATTGGTCTTGCCCAAGTGAAGCAGGATGACATTATTTAAATTCCGATGATGTATTCAGATAAATAAAGTAACATGCTGCAATCATAGTTCTTTCGGTCAGCACAAAACATGAAATATATGCATTTTGATGGACTATAGACCACCTGTGTCTGACAAAAAAGGTCGACAGTTGTTCCAAGTGAAATACTATGTCAAATAGTGCCAGACAATATTCCTGTATTTCAGAATATGAATATAATATGAATATAATATTTGTATGAATATAATAATTTCAGAATAGTTGTCGACAAACAGAAGGCTTTGGCATACAACTGAATCACCGTTATTGGAAATGCTATAGCTATGGATGAATTACTTTAACGCAATATGTTCGTATATTAACTTCAGCATTTCTCAAGAACTTTGGCTCTCCCCAGTTCACAACACAAATATATAGAGACTTATAATTTTTATTGAGTAGAAAACCGAACATCTTAACCTGTCATCTGTCATCCATCTTAACCTGTCATCATGACTGCCCCGTATCCGATCTGGCAGCGTTCCAGATGTTACACCGCCGATGTCTGATAACGTGAGACGGCTCGCTCTGAAGTGCCCTGGAGACCAGCCGGTCTATAGCACTGCCACTTCCTACGGCTCGCTCTGAAGTACTCTGGGGACCAGTCTATAGCACTGCCACGTCCTACGGCTCGCTCTGAAGTACTCTGGGGACCAGTCTATAGCACTGCCACGTCCTACGAGAGCACCCCAGAGTGACGCATTTCCTCGTAAGCGGCGCTAATCCTGACGGTCGACTGAAGAAGAAACGGAAGAAGAACTTGGGCTTTTCACGACACATTTGACTGCTGGACCATGCAGCGTCCCCAACCTCCGGCGCCGACTGGTCGCCGGTAGACTCGGCAATCCCGCCAGTCACGGGATTCGAACCCACGACTTTGTGATGCAGAGCCGGACACCATACCGATTGAGCTAAGGCGAGCCCATCATCAGACCAAACCACGCTGCCTAATGCTGATTGTTGCGCACGTCTGCAACAGAGTCGTGGGTATTGATGCGGTGGGTATCCGTATACCCTCACGTAGATGTTGATGCGGTGGATACCCGTATACCCTCACGTGGATGTTGATGCGGTGGGTACCCGTATACCCTCACGTGGATGTTGATGCGGTGGGTGCCCGTATACCCTCACGTGGATGTTGATGCGGTGGGTGCCCGTATACCCTCACGTGGATGTTGATGCGGTGGGTACCCGTATACCCTCACGTAGATGAGCATTTGACTGGTACTTGCCTTGAGTACTATCGCCTGATCAGAGTTCTTAGAAGACGTGACATGGCTTTTCAAGAAAAAGTGTGTAATCAGAGGCTTCCACCAGACAGAAACGGGTAATGCATATCAGTGTGTCCAAAGGGAGCATGAACTGTTGCTAATTATTCCAAATTGGTTCGCTGGCCTTTTCGAAAAATAATTAGCAAAATTGTACTGCAGCGTACATACTGTATGTTGGTCCAAAGCTTTTTTTCTAAAGGTTGTATCGGGCATTAATATATTATTTTAACGTCTGTATTACCTATGTTTTAATGTTCGTTGCTTTTCGAAAGAATCATGATTGCGAAAGTTGACTTTTAAATAGTAACATATTATCGGAACTTCTATAATGCAGTCACGCTTTGGTTGGGCAAGACCAATATGAAATACAGTAAGTTATATATGTTGATGTCGCACATATCTTTTAAATGCCAATTCTAGGCCTGGCATTCTGATGGATACGCAAATGTGAAACACCCAAGCTCACATATACTGGAGGTCAAAACCAGCAAGCTTCCATGCGAACGTTTTTGTTTTAACTGTTCATACGCATTCACAACGGAAATATCTAGGATTGCAAGCAGTGGCGTAGCCACGAAATTTTTTCAGGGGGGGCAATGTTGATAGGGGGCCTCCTGCTCCCCGAAAGGGGGCCTGCACTGTGTTAGGGCCTCCTATTGCTTTTTAGGCTCTTAGTATGGTTCAAGAATGGAAGACATGATCTCATATTTATGTCTTGTTTGTTCTTGGCATGGTGCATCATTTACGCAACACGCAATAGCAATAATCATTTTTTTTCGCTGAGAACTGAGCCATGCCAGGGTATAAATAAGTAAATGTGGATAAATACCTAAGTGCCAAAACAAACCAATGTCTTCATGCTTTCTCGAACAGAAGAATCTTCCCGTTGGCCTCTAGATTCCAGCGAGCTGGCGGGGCTGGTGCTAAACATATCTTAAAGATATCTCCCATTGATCAACCCACTTCTATGTCCACCAAGTCTAATTGAATATAGCTAGATTCACCACTAATGTTAGTCATTTCCACCAGCTTGATGTCAAGTAAGTTTAAACAATCATTTCTCAGTCCTAGGACGACAATTTCGCGGAGGTGACAACGAGAAGTGGATTGAATTTGTTTTCTGATCGTCATCTTAGGAATTTATTTATTTTATAACATTTGGTGCTGGCTGCAAGGCACTTGGCACAGAAGCTAAAATAACAAATCCTCCGAAAATAAATTCACGGCAAAAACAAGCATTGAACAACAATGCAACAATGTAACAATGACACTGCATAAATAATGCAAAACCTTCAAATTCTACGCTGTCACGCCCATGGTTTTCGCTGTGCTGTACCCTTTTGTAAATTATGTCGTTGAGAAGGTATTGAAGCTGGGAAGCTCTAATCATACAGGCTGTAATCACATAAGAAAAGTTTGTAGGAAGAACGTATTTGTATTTTGAGGGGGTCCACCTACTAAAAAAGTCTTCCGATTTCGACCACTGTTTTGTCAAAGGGGACCTTTTTAAATAAAATAATTAGTGACCACCTGAATTATCCTGTCGAGGAGCCTAATCTACCACTATCGTTTCTGATTCGTCGGATTTCAACCCTAGTTCCGCCCACCCTGTTCGAATGTATTATTTTGGTATCCCTTGATAAGTCACCTCGCACTGCTGAAATTACACCTACACAAATCACTTTAAAATGTAAAATTTCCCAATTTCAGACATTCCAGTTCATAGTGCCCGGTCGCCACGACGCCAACGTTAGTGCACGTGCACACCCATCTTGCGCATTCGGCGCATTCGCCACACTTCGTGCGATGCTACGGATTCTGCTGGGCCTCCTACGCTTTGCTAATTGCTGTCACATGATAGACTTGCGCCATATTTGACGTGATGAAATGCTTCGTATGGGCGTTCGCTGCGAAAATTCGATTAATGAAATTCGATCATTGGTTCCCTACTTCCCATATTTTATGGTGAAGAAAGGCGGATACCCGCTGAGCTTTGATGCACCTCATATCTTTGATTAAATCTGCTTCCAGGTTGGCTACCAAACCGAGTCCCTGCCTGAGTGTCCAAAGACCCGATACAGGTCTTTGGACCCGTTTCGTATTTCTTCGTCTACGGATGTGTCTTAGGGCTCCAATCCATTTTTGTTAGAGGCCCAACGCATTTTCGAAATCCCTGCTCGTTTTAAGGTTTTGTTGCTTTTTTGTGCATCGATGATTTTTCTTAGTTGTCAGGGCGCTTTCAAAGATACCGATGTGTATATTTAGTGCTCGGTCTCTTTGTTCGTTTTGGAACCAGCCTGCTTTTTCGGCCCCAGACTCTTTTTGAGGCCTTGTGCGGTCACATGGCCCCTGTGTGCCTTGAGAGCTTCCGGTGTATTTTTTTAGAGCTCCCGGTATGTTTATTTAAGGCTGCAACGCATGTTTTAAGGCCATGTCGCTTTTGCGAGACTGCGCTTTAGAGGGCCAGTTGCATTTTCGATCCCCGTTGTGCTCTTAGGGTCCCGCTGTGTATATTTGGGGCTTCTGACGCACATTTGTGGGGCCCCAATACGATTTTTGGGGCTTCGGTACGATATTTATGGGTCCTAGCGCGACTTATCGCGCCCAGGAGCGTGGTTCCGGGGACCCAGCGCCAGTTATCTGGGCTCAATGCGATTTGTGTGGATCTCTTCTGAATTTTCTTTAAATTCTGAACCCGTCCTGATTTTTCGAGTAACTGGCGCCATGTTTTTGCATCTCACCTCGATTTTCTTCGAGCTCCGGTATGTTTTTCCATGCCGTACGCGATTTGTGAAGGCATCTGATGATATGTTCGGTGCTCTAGAACCATTTTCTTGACCCGGACTTTTTTTTAAATCCATCCTTATTTTGGAGGGTTCCGGCTTTATTTTTCGGATACCGATGCGACTTTGGGGGTCACACGATGCTTATGTGGGGCCCTAGACGCCAATTGTTGGCAGACCCGACGTGAATTTTTGATGCCCAGACCAAATTTTGGTACTACCGATGGGAAGTGTGGGTCCGAGCGCGATATTTGGTGGGACCGGTTCGAGTTTGCGGGGCGCGTTATACTTAGCTGTGGTCCCAACGCGATCTTGGCGGTTCCTGTTGCAGATTTTCGGACCTCGGAGCGAGTTTTCTGGGGCCCGCCGTATTTACTTGGAGCCCCTACGCGAATTCTGGTGGACCGACGCGAATTTGTGTGGCCCCAGCGCGACTTTTGGGGGCCTCGGCTCGATTCTTGGGAGCATATCCCTCTTAGGAGGGAGGGGCATTTGCCCCTTTGATATGCCACTGCGGCCACCGGAGGAGTTTTTTTTTTCAGCCGATGGCACCTTTCGGAGTATAAAAGCCCTCCGCGTAATTTTTCCGGACCTGTTCTTAATTTTCCGGTGTTGGGGTCAATTCGATCGAGTCTCGGTGTGAACTTTTGGACATTGAGTTCCATTTTTTTTCAAGGTCCTGATGTGATATTTTTGGGTCCCGGTACGATTCTTCGGTCTCCAGGTGCGATTTTTTGTCGGTGCCCTGACACGTTTTTTCAAGTGTCCAACGGGTTTTGGGGGACATTGACCCAATTTTTTGGGGCGCAGAGTGACATTCCGGTTGATAATTGATTTTTTTGGCAGCTGCAACCTTTGGGGTCCAGGCGCGACCTTTTTGGTCCCCAGTGAGATTGTCAAGGGCTGCGACGCGACTTTTTTTTAGTCCAATGTAATATTTTGTGTCCCGACGTCATTTCCTTGGATCCCTAGCGCGAGTTTTAGCGACCTGGACACTTTGTGGGGGTCCAATACGTTTTGGATGCTTTTGGTGTCATTGTTGGGGCCCACTGGCGGATCTAGCCCACCGGTTTGGGGGGGCCAACTTTCGGTTTTCGGCGTCAGCCCCTCCCCTTCCCCTCCCCCAGTGGCGTACCTAGGAATTACATCAGGGGAGGGGTCGAACAGATTTGGAGGGTGCCCCTTCTCCCGCTATTTTTGGTTAAAAGCACCGAATTTCGACCACTATTTGGCATTTGAAGAAAGAAAGAAAACAAATTGAGAACATTATTTCCTGTGTAGGGTCCCAAGCCTACCTCCACCGTTTCTATGTTACCGGATTTGTGTTCTTGTTTACCAAAACGTTCACGTTCTCGTTCAACGTCTTGTACCACGTCAACGTTCATGCACGTGTACACACTGGCGGATCCGATTTTGTCAACTCTTGCTGTAAGCAGAACTTAGAGCATGGAACCATCGATGTGTGTTAGAATCTACTATGCTACCATACTGGCTTCCAAACAATTTTTTTTTTTAAACTTTAAAATTGGAGATTCTTTCATCCAGCCGCTATTTTTTAACCTCGGCAAAGGTTACTGCATTTTAATTTAGTTGACTTCTGTTGGTTTCGGACTATGGCCCCCCACTATACTAAGACACTATGGCCCCTCTTTTAAGCGCTTCGGGGGGCCATGGCCGGAATGGCCTCTCCCTGGATCCGCCAGTGTAAATACCTCCTCTATATCCTATATACATACCTCCTCTTGCTATTCTTCTTGACAAAATCAGTCAATGTAGCCTGTCTCTTCATCTTAGCAACCCCAACACCAACATACGAAACATGCTGCTCAACTGGGCTCAACTGGTCACTCGCACAAAACATCCTGTTCAAATTCCGCTTTCGAAATCTGGCTCACTGGGTCCGCTTGCCCGTTACTGGCTAAACAAACTTCATGAACCTATCTGACGAAGGAATAATGAAACTGCTGATTTCGTCATCTCTTGCTGTAAGCAGAACTTCAACAGCATAGAACCCTCGATGTGTCAGTATCTACTATGCTACCATATTGTGCTTCCAAACAATTATAACAAAATACCTTTAAAATTGGAGATTATTTCACCCGGAACGCTATTTTTTAACCTCAGCAAATGTTACTGCATTTTAATTCAGTTTACTTTTGTTGGTTTGGGGGGGGGGGGCCAAAAGACACTATGGCCCCCCTTTGAAGCGCTTGGGGGGCCATGGCCGGAATGCCCCCCCCCCTGGATCCGCCAGTGTTGGGGCCCCAGAGTGATTATCCATGTCCAGATTGTTTTTCGCTGCCCCAGCTTCATTTGTGTCCCAATGATACTGTTGGGGAACGGTACGACCTATCGTGCCCCTAGCGTGATTTTCATGGTCCGGGCGTGACTTTTTGGTACCCCTAGGCTCAGCGTGATTTGCAGGGGCCCCGGCCGGATTTTTTGGGCCCATATCGTGTTTTTCAAGTACCCCGGCACGACTCCTACCATTTCAGGGGCTTCTTGCAAATTATAGGCCTCCTCTCGCGTCTTAGGGGTCTCGTCTCATTTCCTGGAGCCTCTTTACCGGTTTTGGATGTCTCCTCGTGCGTCCTACCCTCCTCCATATTCAATGGTCCTCCTCTCCCGTTTTGGAGGGCCTCCTCCCACATCCTGGGGCCCCTTTAACATGACATGGGGCTTCCTCTCATGTTTCAGGGACATCCTCTGCCAAATTAGGGGCCTCCTGCCACGCCTCGTGGGCCTCCTCATTTGTCCTCGCATAGCTTGAGGGGTCTTGAGGGGATCTTCAGTTTAGGAAACCTCGCCTCCTTCCATACCTGCTACCTATCCCACTCCCATCTTCTCTCATTTCCTGGGAATTCCTTCCGGTCGTCGGGGCCTAATTTGGACCTGGAGACTTCTTATTCCGTCTTGAGGGACTCCTCTCGAGTCCGGCAGGGACCTCCTGTTCTCTTTTAGAGGCTTTCTTTTTCAAATTAGGGGCCTCCTCTCACGTCTTGGGGGCCTCCTGTTCTGCGTTTTCATTCTATCTTTGCCCATTTTAAGGGTGGCTTCTTATCTCTTGGTGGACTCCTCTTCTCTCTTAGGTGCCTCCTCTTCCAAATTACAAGCAACCTTTCCTATCTCAATTACCCTTTCCTTTCCTGGGACCTTCTTACCCGTCTTGAAGCCTTCTTTCTCGCCTGGGAGCCATCCCTCTTATCTAATGGCCCTTCTCTCCTATTTTAGGGGCTTCCTCGTTCATCATAGGGTCTCATTTCCAATCTTATATCGTCCTCTTCCGAATTAGGTGCTTCCTACCACTTTTCTGGATCATCCTTTTCTATCTTGGTTGAACCTTGCCCGTTTTGGGGACTGCTTTTGCGTCTCCGAAACCTCATTTCATATCCACTGGCTTTCTCTTCCGCCTTAGGGCCTCCTCTCATTTTCTGAGGTTTTCCTTCCCGTATTGGGGCCTCCTTCGCAATCATGGGGCCTCCTTTGCAATCCTGAGGGCCTCCTTTGCAATCCTGGGGGCCTCCTTTGTAATCCTGGGGGCCTCCTTTGAAATTCTGGGGGCCTATTTTGCAATCCTGTGGGCCTCCTTCGCAATCCTGGGGCCTCCTTTGAATCCTGAGGGCCTCCTTTGCAATCCTGGGGGCCTCCTTTGCAATCATGGGGACCTCATTTGCAATCCCGGGGGCCTCCTTTGCAATCATGGTGGCCTCTTTTGTAATCACGGGGCCTCCCTTGCAATCCTGGAGGCCTCCTTTGCAATCCAGGGGTTTCCTTTGCGATCCTGGGGCCTCCTTTGCAATCCTGGGGCCTCCTTTGCAATCCTGAGGGCCTCCTTTGCAATCCTGAAGTCCTTTGCAATCCTGGGGCTTCCTTTGTAATCCTGGGGGCCTCCTTTGCAATCCTGGGGGCCTCCTTTGCAATCCTGAGGGCCTCCTTTGCAATCTTGGGGGCCTCCTTTGCAATCCTGTGGGCCTCCTTTGCAATCCTGTGGGGCTCCTTTGTAATCCTGGGATCTCCTTTGTAATCCTGGGGGCCTCTTTTGCAATCCTGTGGGCCTTCTTCGCAATCCTGGGGGCTCCTTTGCAATCCTGAGGGCCTCCTTTGCAATACCTGGGGGCCCGCTTTGCAATCCGGTGGGTCTTCTTTGCAATCCTGGGGGCCTCCTTTGCAATCCTGGGGGCCACCTTTGCATTCCTGGGGGCCTCCGTGCCAATTGTTGGCACTCTCTTGATTTCTGGGGCCTCCTATCTTCTCCTAGGTAACTCCTTCTTCAAATTAGGGGCCTCCTCTCACGTCTTGGAGGCCTCCTCTCATGTCTCGTCGGCCTCCTTGCTCACTTTTTTCCTGTGCATTTTCGGATAGGGGCCTCCTCAAATTTCAAGGGGGCGGCGCCCCCCCTCAGTCTCACGGCAGGGGGGGCGACTGCCCCTCTGCCCCCCGGTGGCGACGCCCTTGATTGCAAGGCGACGAATGTGCCGCCTATTAATGCCCTGAATCCACCTGCCAGGGCTGATTCCCATTCTGTCGAATCCAACCATACTTTTTCAGGACGGGATATTAATGTAGGAGTCAGTAAATACCAAGAAAAACGGTTTCAATACCGCATATACCGCATATACGGTACATACCGTATAGCGTTTCCATAAATATAAAACCTGCTACCTCTAATTACCTCTGTAATTTGCCTATGTATGCACCCAATGGCTTTACATGTTCATTGAAATCATTTGACGGACATTTGTATGCTGCTAGAAAAAAACAAGGTGCTGACACGACACAGAATGACCTATTGATATGCATGATGCAGCGCATGCAATACTTTGGCGTCGCCGTGATGTATCCATGCGCACACTGCAATCAGCCAAATCATGCTTCATGATATTGCCAGCCATTTGTATCAGAGGGGAAGCTTGCTTGAAGAGTAGTCACTACCGTGCCACCAGTGCCGTATTTTGATGGATGCTCAGGCACGCCATCTGGATAGACATCAGTGCAGATGAGTCTGCCGTTATTTTCTGCTGCAGCAAGTTCGCATGCCAACGCAATCCGGGTGGCAGCCGTCATGAAACTTCGCCTTAGTCGTGCCCATGGCGAACACATGCTGTGACCTGTAGCAGGCTGTCGTCTTCCCTGTGACCGCGTGAGAGACCTCAGTCACAGGCTCGTGACTGAGTGGAGCGCTGGATCTGTGTATCGGCGACCCGCAGGCCATCGACCGTCACGCCTGACCTGAGACCAGCGTCACGCAACGCAGCCGAGCCACGGCAAGGCCATGGACTCACGCGTGTCACGAGCAGGGACACTCGTCACGGCCCTGAAGTCATGCCTCGACGTACAGACTGCCCGCCTCCTCATCAAACTGCACAGGACCACGTTCGAGTCGTCCCTTCCCTCCACATCCGGAAAGCCCTGATGCGCCGTGTCCAGCTGAAGAGGGCGTGGGATCCCGATAACGCCGAGCATCGTCACGTGCCATACATCATCAGCGGCGACTCTCCCTGGAAGGTGCCGCTGATGCCGCTTGCGTTTGCACCGCAAAGCGTCGCGGCCTGGCAAATGTCAGGTGTCCGCCTACCGGCTGGTGTCCGCCTACCGGCTGGTGTCCGCCTTCCGACTGGTGTCCGCCTGCCGACTGGTGTCCGCCTGCCGGCTGGTGTCCGCCTGCCGGCCAGTGTCCGCCTGCCGACTGGTGTCCGCCTGCCGGCTGGTGTCCGCCTGCCGGCTGGTGTCCGCCTGCCGGCTGGTGTCCGCCTGCCGGCTGGTGTCCGCCTGCCGGCTGGTGTCCGCCTGCCGGCTGGTGTCCGCCTGCCGGCTGGTGTCCGCCTGCCGGCTGGTGTCCGCCTGCCGACTGGTGTCCGCCTGCCGACTGGTGTCCACCTGCCGGCTGGTGTCCGCCTGCCGGCCAGTGTCCGCCTGCCGGCTGGTGTCCGCCTGCCGGCTGGTGTCTGCCTGCCGACTGGTGTCCGCCTGCCGGCTGGTGTCCGACTGCCGGCTGGTGTCCGCGCAGCCGGACCCCGGTCACCTGACGCGGGAAGACGGCGCCAAGAGTCGCCGAGCCGGCCGTCCCGCACACATGCTGCTCTCGTCTCGCCGGACAGACACGCCTGCGTGGCCGACGTGGGCACTGCCCGCAGAAATGTTAATCGCATCGCTGCACCTCGACCGCGCCAAGTTGCCTTCCGCTGAAAACGGACGACAACAGTTTGTCGTGCGCGAAGTGTGACAGTTTGTGTTGGCGCACTGTAGTTTGGCGACAGGGGGGCATGCGAACCGAAGTGACCAACAGGATCGTTCGCTTTCGACGCAATTATGGAGACTGATTGCTTCAGTAATTGCCTGCTTCCGTCAAGCCGAAGCGGGCTGAACAACAGTTCAGCAATGCCTCCCTGTCCAGCCGAACGTAAACTAAACTAACTTCATTGTGTATTGCGGCGTGACATACCATTGCAAAGGTCAGCAAAGTTGATGTTCAACTACGTTGCTGTAATACGTAACTGTATTTACGTCGACACCTTAGTTTTGACAGGGCGCATGCCACTCTCACACTAAGTCTGTTCCGTCTGTTCCGTCTATCAACACGGATGGGGCCGGAAAAAATCACCTCCAATCATCTCCCGCTGGCTACATTTAACCTTCTCCAGAGCAAATTACCCGGCCTCGTAATCGAAATGAAATTGAAATAACTTGGTATTAGACTCAAACAAAATATAAATCGAAATATCCCTTTCAATAGATGGCAGGCCAACTAAAAATTGTTTGCTTATCTTTCGGCACAGCACATGTGGTGATGTCGGGTAACGTCTCTGACGTCACAGAAATCGTTTCTGACGTCACAGAAAACTTTTCTGATTATCTTCCTCAGGAAACCAAAAATCAGGGCCGCAATTTGTAAGCCTACATGCTGTGCAAGCTAGCAAATGCGGATTTTATATATACTCAATGGATAGTGTCAGAACTGTTTTATTGAACAACATTAAAGTGTTGACGTCACATAGCTATCCTGCTTCCGACAACTTATTGAGCATTATTGAAAAGTCGATGGAGTAAGCAGCTTTATCCAACATTCCACTGCTTTGGAACATTTTCAGTAATACATAGGCTTACGGGGAAATATTTACGTTTAGTGTTTTTTTTTTGGTGTAGCTCTGGTAAAAACTCAACGTTTGTCAACAACCAGGTTAAACACCTTTACCTTAATGCACATTTCTAGCTCATTTCCAGCTCATTCCAAAACTTCATAGTGTCTTGGCGAATAGAAATGCAATTTTCGTTGAAAGAGCTAACATAGAATAGGCTAGTCAGGAATAATTACCAGTTTTTCACCCTTGCTGAAATTTACTGTGGAGGTTATTTTCCGACAGCAATCATAAGTGCTTGAGTTAGGATGTGGAATACCACAAGTTGTATTATCCTTTGGAAGTATAGACTATTCACGAAAGTTACTAAGATGGAATGATTAATTTCCAATAATGCTACCAATAATAATAAAATTATTACGAATGTGAAAATTCATTTAACAAGGCGTCTTGTTAATTTCCCGTCCGGAGAACATCAGTGAATTTGGTGACCTAGTCTATCCAGCGATTGCTTCTTCAATGCTTGGGCAGTGCGTATTGACACAGCCTTCTAAGATGTGCAGTTGCGCAGGGTTCACGTTGCCGTAGGCTACGGGCGGGAGCCTGTGACTTACTCACGTAAGTGCAAAGTAAGTGCAATACGTAATTAATTAGCGGATAATTAATTGGCGGAATATTCATGGCGTATGATTCATGACGGATGATTCATGACGGATGATTCATGGGCGGATAATTCAGGTATCTGCGTATGCATTATCCTCTGATAATTATACACAAATATCCTGGAATTTCCAAGTGCCAATTCTAGAAGGAGAAAGTGGAAAACTGCTTGTCCTAGTTGAAAAGCCACCAGGTACAATTAGTCGTGAAGCTACTATGCATTTTCCGTCATGCTAGACTTCACACACCAAACATTTCACTATATGCTTTCGAGCCTATATTGCGCCGTGGTAGGTTCAAGTGAATGTTCGGCTCCGACTTTGCCGGACACATTCCCGAGTTACCGCACCGCAGAGTCCGAGTCCGCAGCTCGGTGGAGCTGGTGGACACGGTTTGGCGTCGAGGTGACCAGCCGGCACTCTCTCCACCGCGGTGGTCCGGTGGAGCTGGTGGACACGGTTTGGCGTCGAGGTGACCAGCCGGCATTCTCTCCACCGCGGTGGTCCGGTGGAGCTGGTGGACACGGTTTGGCGTCGAGGTGACCAGCCGGCATTCTCTCCACCGCGATGGTCCGGTGGAGCTGGTGGACACGGTTTGGCGTCGAGGTGACCAGCCGGCACTCTCTCCACCGCGGTGGTCCGGTGGAGCTGGTGGACACGGTTTGGCGTCGAGGTGACCAGCCGGCATTCTCTCCACCGCGGTGGTCCGGTGGAGCTGGTGGACACGGTTTGGCGTCGAGGTGACCAGCCGGCATTCTCTCCACCGCGGTGGTCCGGAACCGGCCGACCGGCCGCGGCCGTCGGGTTAATGCCTTTAGCCACTTTATTTTCTGTCGCCGGCTTGGACGATCACAGTCTCTGTCGGAACGGCCCATTCGCAGTCAGGCTGGCTCCATTTGAGGTTGCATTGAACCCATTGGCGGCCTGTCCAGATCACAGCATGCTACTGCGAGAGGGCGCGGCGGTCCCGGGGGAGACGCTGGGTCGTGCCACGAGCTAGATCACGGTATGCTAATGCGAGAGGTTGGGGAATTCCTCCGTGAGACGCTGAATATATATATATATATATGCATGTATGCATGCATGCTTGCTTGTGTGTGCACGTGTGTTGTACTTGTGTGTGTGCGCGTGTGCGCGTGTCAGTGTATGTGTGGGTATGGGTGTGCTTATGTGTGTGCGCGTGTGCGTGTCGGTGTGCGTGGGAGTAGAGTTGTGCTGTTATGTGTGTCTTGCTCATTTGCTGATTTCGGTTTATCTAAGGAAATCATTTTCGGTCGAATTCGCGAATTATGGGCAATTAACCTCACTCATTTCCCAATTGGCAAATGATGAACATGATTTCATGCACCATATGCACGTGTGGAAACAATTAGAAGTGGGTTGTTCACGAGATCAGTGAGAGAGGCGAACATATTTTAACGAGGATATCAAGTGCTGACATGTTCGCGAACTCGATGAGTGCATGCAAGAGCAGGCACATGTATATTATACATTGTATAATATACATGTATGCTGTATCACACGCCCACATCTGAATCAGTCCAGCCATCGATGCATTCTTGCCGGTGTTTCACCTGTTTACATCCTATTAGCGCTCGACTCCCTGACCGATTTCCTTGTTCTTTCTAAGATTGCTACAGAATAGTGAACGGAAATGCAGCATTACGGAAACTGTGTACCGCAAAAATGCTGTGGAATTCCAACCAGTCTCTCTTCCACCGGAAACTGCATGCATGCATGACTCTCACTCCCCTCCCCTCCCCACTCCCCTTTCCAATTTCCCTCCCCCACTCTCCTAGCACACAGTCGCACTGTACAGCTCACACGACACTAGTTATGAAGCCCTTCTCTAACTCGTCATGCATTTTCAGCGCGAATAACGATTCAGGCCGTTCGAGTCGAGTTAGGCACCGTGGTAATGCGACACACGGTGCTGGATTCTAAGTAGGTTTCGTCAATGGGTCCCCTGCGAACGTCGGAGTAGCAATGTTTCAGAACATTATTTGCGTGTTGTGAGATGAATTCCTATGTGCGTGTCAGTGCTCCTTTTGTCCTTTTGTCCTTTTGCTCCTTTTGTCAGTGCAGACAAAAGGATCCCATTCGCTGCATGCCAATTTAAGTGGGAACATCCATGTGTCTGTATCACCTCTTAACGAGCTGTTATCAAGGTCACCCGAGCGAAAAAGAACTTAATGAAAGGTTCATAATAAAAGTACATCCGACTGTTGGGAGAGAGAGGGAGGAGGCATGAGACAGTCGGGAGAGAGGGAGGAGGAATCAGCCAGTCAGGAGAAAAGGAGTCATCCGACAGCTATGAGAGAGGTAGGAGGAATCAGACAGTCGGGAGAGAGGGAGGACGCATCGGACAGGTAGATGAGAGGGGGAGGCATCAGCCAGCCGGTGGAGAGAAGAGATTTCCGACAACCGGAAGAGAGGCGGGAGGTTCCGTCTCTCAGAGAAAGGAAGCATTCGACAGCCGAGATGAAGGGGCAGGGTATGCGAGAGCAGGACATTGCGCCTGAGTCAGTGGGGACGGGGCGGAAAGGGGCGCAATCCAGCAGGCGAGGGTGGAGGGATGTGTTGTCGGGAGAGCGGCTGACAGTTGGTGGTGGCGGGAGGAGAGATGGAGGAGGGGCAGTGTGATGAGCAGGGCCGAATGTCGACACTGGCGGGGCGGGGCAGGGTAGAGCGACGGGGTGCAGGCCTGACAGTCGACACCGGCGGGACGGGACAGGGTAGAGCGGCGGGGTGCAGGCCTGACAGTCGACACCGGCGGGACGGGACAGGGTAGGGCGACGGGGTGCAGGCCTGACAGTCGACACCGGCGGGGCGGGGCAGGGTAGAGCGACGGGGTGCAGGCCTGACAGTCGACACCGGCGGGGTGTAGGCCTGACAGTCGACACCGGCGGGACGGGACAGGGTAGAGCGGCGGGGTGTAGGCTTAACAGTCAACACCGGCGGGGTGTAGGCCTGACAGTCGACACCGGCGGGACGGGACAGGGTAGGGCGACGGGGTGCAGGCCTGACAGTCAACACCGGCGGGACGGGACAGGGTAGAGCGACGGTGTGTAGGCCTGACAGTCGACACCGGCGGGACGGGGCAGGGTAGAGCGACGGGGTGCAGGCCTGACAGTCGACACCGGCGGGGTGTAGGCCTGACAGTCGACACCGGCGGGACGGGACAGGGTAGAGCGGCGGGGTGTAGGCCTGACAGTCGACACCGGCGGGGTGTAGGCCTGACAGTCGACACCGGCGGGACGGGACAGGGTAGGGCGGCGGGGTGCAGGCCTGACAGTCGACACCGGCGGGGCGGGGCAGGGTAGGGCGACGGGTGCAGGCCTGACAGTCGACACCGGCGGGACGGGACAGGGTAGGGCGACGGGGTGCAGGCCTGACAGTCGACACCGGCGGGACGGGACAGGGTAGAGCGGCGGGGTGCAGGCCTGACAGTCGACACCGGCGGGGTGCAGGCCTGACAGTCGACACCGGCGGGACGGGACAGGGTAGGGCGACGGGGTGCAGGCCTGACAGTCGACACCGGCGGGACGGGACAGGGTAGGGCGACGGGGTGCAGGCCTGACAGTCGACACCGGCGGGACGGGACAGGGTAGGGCGACGGGGTGCAGGCCTGACAGTCGACACCGGCGGGACGGGACAGGGTAGGGCGACGGGGTGCAGGCCTGACAGTCGACACCGGCGGGACGGGACAGGGTAGAGCGACGGTGTGTAGGCCTGACAGTCGACACCGGCGGGACGGGGCAGGGTAGAGCGGCGGGGTGCAGGCCTGACAGTCGACACCGGCGGGGCGGGACAGGGTAGGGCGGCGGGGTGCAGGCCTGACAGTCGACACCGGCGGGACGGGACAGGGTAGAGCGGCGGGGTGCAGGCCTGACAGTCGACACCGGCGGGGCGGGGCAGGGTAGGGCGACGGGGTGTAGGCCTGACAGTCGACACCGGCGGGACGGGACAGGGTAGAGCGGCGGGGTGCAGGCCTGACAGTCGACACCGGCGGGACGGGACAGGGTAGGGCGACGGGGTGTAGGCCTGACAGTCGACACCGGCGGGACGGGACAGGGTAGAGCGGCGGGGTGCAGGCCTGACAGTCGACACCGGCGGGACGGGGCAGGGTAGAGCGGCGGGGTGCAGGCCTGACAGTCGACAATGGGGCGCTGTGGGACGGAGCAGACAGTCGATAGTGGTGGCATCAATGAAGGTGACATCGGACACCTGAGGTCTGCTTAATAGTCGGGGGAAGGGGGGGGCAGCCACAGGTGGTGGCGTTTGTCAGCGTGCTCCACTACAATGGGATGTAGACATAACTCTGCCGAGATGCTGCACGAAGTCAAGCGCGCTGCGAAGTGCCTGGTTGCGCATGGTGGGCTGCGGGCTCTGGTTGTTTTGGGCTGTCGATCCTCTTTCGCTTGCTACGGTTTCTGCGATGGCTGCTACGGTTTCTGCGACGGTTGTTACGGTTTCTGCGACGGTTGTTACGGTTTCTGCGACGGTTGTTACCGTTGTTACGCTCACTGTCTAGCCTGTCCGGAACAGTACTTCAGCATCCAACAGCAACCGTTCTCTAGCGACTGTACACCAACAGGTTTCCTTTCATCCAACAGCAACCGTTCTCAAGCGACTGTACACCAACAGGTTTCCTTTCATCCAACAGCAACCGTTCTCTAGCGACTGTACACCAACAGGTTTCCTTTCATCCAACAACAACCGTTCTCTAGCGACTGTACACCAACAGGTTTCCTTTTAAAACCTTTTCTTTCTTTTTGGCAGCCTGCGGTGCTTCAACCCGCATATGATAAATTGTAGCCGTACTCTACCTCATCGGAACATTGAATTGCCGCACGCAATGGTCTTCGTCGGCCCTTCGATATTGGGGAGGAGGTAGTCAAGCTTTTTGCCTAATAAAATCCCAATTTATTCTTGAAAAACACAAAAGTTCCGCATTTAAGCACCACTGTTTTCAAAGTTGGGGTGGGGTTGAGATGGGGGGGGGGACACTGTCCACGGCATACCCGATCGGCGGTGACGACGCCTATGCTGAGCGCTCGGTACCAGTTGCAGCAGAACGTTGTCTGGACGCCGACATCAATCACCGCCACATTGCAGCTTCAGCTGAGATAACACACGCATAATGGATGCCATCTGCTTGATTGAAGTGTTGTCAATATCGAACGGCACGGCAGCGAAAACAACGTCAGGGTCACGTGTGAGTTATACCAGGCTTGGCGAGTCACACGGAGAACGTAGGCTGTTACTTGCCATTAGCTATACATAGCTGGTCCATGTCACATCGTGTTGCCATGATGAAATCGTGGCGGAATCGATTACTGGCTGGAACACGGTGCGAGAGCGACGTTTTATCAACACAGGTATCTGCATGTTTGAGAAGCCCGCTGCTGTTGGCTGTCCTAGGCCCACCGCCAGGAGGAATTTGCATCACAAATCGGCATCACTAATCCACATTTATATATATATATATATAACTAATGAAAGCATACGGTGTTACGTATCTGAGAAATGGGAAAGTAGCCAGTCGTCGGTTGGTGATAACAGACAACTGTAGCGGAGTTTAGACTCTGGATGTAACCAATGACATTTGTGTGCGAACATTTAAGGGTGCGATAATGTAGCGCAACGTTACGCGACGGACGCAATGTCAATATCAATGTCAATGTCAATGTCAATGTCAATGTCAATGAGGACACATCAACGCAAAATGTCGCACCGTTGCATAGTTTGAAATAGTAGCCGTTTTCAACTTCAGCGCTTCATTACCGCGCAAAAAATAATCGAAATCGCTATGAAACAAATCGGATATACAAGGCACTGGCATTTGCTATTTCATTGCTTGATGTGCTTTTTAATAAGCCTTAGATTTGATGATTTTTAAAAGGTATTTACTCCTATCGCACAGCGACGCTAGTAGTGAAATATTCGCGCTTGGTGTGCAACGAAGAGAAGCCACCTAAAACAAGGAACAATATTTCAGGCATCGTTGTTACATTTCAGGAGATACAACATTAATCCGAGGTACATTATGTTCCGTCGTGTTCTCGTCAGGTGCCAGAAGATGGCACGTGATGATGATGTTTGCAGTGAGACGATTTAGCGTTATCTATGACCTGTGTATGCAACCATTTGCTAACACAATTAGTTCAAGCAAAACCTACCACTGAGACATTGATGTCAATTACGTCACATTAGTCACAGGTCACATTTTAGTGCAGCCCATAGTGTGTGTTCATGTTTGACCTGAATCTGTCTGAAATCGGAAATCATGTCATTGCTACACGTATTCTGTCCCACCATTTTCACCTTACTGTATAATTTTCACACTTGCATAGCTCATTCAAAGCGTCTGAAGTGCTAAATACTTAAGCATAGGATTGAAACCGTCTAGAAACCACCAACGAAAAAAAAACATCTGAATAAACAGACGCCCAGACCATTGAACGTCGAGAAATAGATGTAAAGATGTGGAACAAACGAAATGGGCCCGACTAGGAAAAGAACCCACTAAGCAAGGCCATAGTAAATAAATGGGCCAATATCTCAAATCAGCGAACACAAATGGAGCCTAAGTATCGACCGGTTATCAAAAAAAATGAACAGAAATTAACTGAAGAAGATTAGAACTATTCGCAAAAGCAGGAACACAAAATTGGTGGAGGCCCGCATCTATTCAAATCACTAAAACAAAACAGCATCCATTTATTTTGTACGCCAAAGCGAAGGTGTTTTCTCCAAATAGAATGAGTAATAAACAAACTATTTTATTTGCCAGATATACATGCACCGATCATCATGCACAATTCTGTCAGAATTGGGTGTCAACGACAATAACCATCGACAGCCACATACATCATGGAACCTAAACATGACCTATTCTCAATCCAAATGACCACTTTGCGACTCATTTTCATGTCTATGTGTCTATGGTTTCTTCCTCTAATATCAAAGGCGACTCGTGTATGTGAACAACATGCACATTAATGACAATATTTCGTAATGATGTATCAAAAATAAAACAGACTGGCATCATTAAATCTGATTTCTCTGATCACTTCTCTATTTTACAACATCAGAATTTACAGTTCAAAAACCAATCATTGCAAAAGAACAAGAACACCTTACTTCATAAAATGAAGTCGAGAAATTATCTAACAATGAACTGAAGGCATTTTGATGAATGATCCTGAAAAAGCAGTAACAGTTTAAAACATAAAAAGTGGGAACATACAATACCAAGTCTTATCAAGAAAACAGCCCCAAAAACCAGGATTCACCCAATATTATGCCAATCAACCAAAAGCAAATATTATTTAATCAAACACTTACATATCGAACGCGAAACAAAAAATATAACAGGTACAAAAACACACTGATTAAAATAATTAAAAGGCAAAATACTCATTAGAGGTGAATTGACAAACATCAAAATAATCCAAAGGCAGGAAAATAACCAGATACGAGGCAATCTCCTTCCAAACGAATATCCCTGAAAAAGAATACAGATACAGGCATCACCAGAAAATGACGCAGCTATAGCGAAGGTTCAATAAAACAGAAATGCACCTAATGGAGAACAAATCCCAGAGCAACACCAATCTAGAAACAGCACCACCCAGATATATAAGTCATACAGCACAGAAAACAATAGATACAGGATTGCTTCTAAGAAATGTTGGGTCGGAATGATGGAATAAACTCTAGGATATTAAGCAATCAACAGATCCATATACCACACCTAACCCATGTTATCAACTTATGCCGAGTAATGGGATCTCCCAAAGCCATAAAATAGTGAAAGCCCATCTACAAAAAGGGACCCACAACATTAGTAACACAGACCAATTAGTATTCTTCCATATATGTCGAAGATATAGAAAGACATCACAACCAACTTGGAACACACCTACACAATCATCAAAGCAATTGGTTCAAAAAGGAAGGCCACAAATGCCTCTCCAATCAGAGCTTAATCACTAAGGATTAAACAAGAAAAGTGGAATTCCTGATTAAAAGGCGTTAACGTGACAAAAAATATATGCAAAAAGGAAACATAGGGAAGGAAAGCAACAAAGATACAGTCATATTTATCAGAAGACGCAAGCCACCACAATAAAAACAGCACCCGCTTCAAAAATGAAAGGGCCCACAAGGACAATAGGCCCCACTCTTTATAATATATATAAATGATTTATAAATGCAAGAAGAGACATTATAACGAGCACAGCCATTTCAAAGCACGACGTACAGACTAAACAAGACACAAATTCCTCCAAACATCACAATGGCGCATTCAAACCTTTGTCCTTAAATGAATCCAAAACTGTATACCAGCTATATAATAATCATAAAGCAGACATTGATATCAATATTGAATTTAATGGAATTGCTATTTTGCATCAAAATCCAGTAAAATATCTTGGTGTATACATAGATGAAAATTGAATTGCATCCCATATCAGCAGTGTCTCAAACATAATAAGTCCAACATAGGAATGATCTCAAAAATAAAATATCTCTAGGGAAAATCACCTCCTAAAATTGTATAATGCATTAATTCTCCCATATATCAACTATTGCTGTTTTCTCTCGGGGTACAAACTATGCTAATCAGACACACAAATTATCTTTACTTCAGAAAAGAATGATGCGTATTATTGAAGGTGTATTTCCCCCTCAGAGTGCAAATCCTATCTTAAGAAGCATAAAATTTTAAAAGTTCAAGATATAGCAAAACTTCAAATGCTGCTTATTATGCAAAAATTAATTTATAATCAGCTACCTCATTCCATTAGACCCCTTTTCACGAATCGATTAATACCCCTTATTCCACAAGATTACAAACCACTTCCAACACAGCTATTCAAACAAAATTATCATCTATTCACCATTGAATGTCTTGGACCCAAACTTTGGAATACTATCATAGCAAAACATTTTCGGCATACAGAGATACCAAATTGTAAGATTGTTCTAAAAAATTACATCAAGACATATTTCTGAGCAGATATTAACTGACTGAGCATTCACTACATATGTTTGATACCAAAGGAGTACACATGTGTATGTATGTGTGTTTGTGTGTGTGCATGTCCTTGTGTGTATGTATGTATGTGCAGGGGTGCTGGCATGTGTGTGTGTGTGTGTGTGTGGAGAGTGTACGAGTGCGTACGCGTGTGCGTGTGCGTGTGGTTGTTGCGTGTCCGTGTGCTTGTTGCGTGTGCGTGTACGTGTGTGTGCATGTGTATGCGTGTGCACGTGTGCGTCTGCGTGCGTTTAGCTATATATACAAGTTGAAAACACCCAACCACAGCTCCTCTCACACTCCACCCGGCAACAAGCCTATGCTTAGCTGATGGAGTTGTGGGAGGAGCCAAAGTAAAAGAATTTCAAATCAGGGTGCTCATTACTACCTGTCCACAAACCAGCTACTAACATTATAGTTTAGACCTTAACTTCTTTTTGGGATGGATCGTCAGCACCAGCCACTTGCACCTTTGTATGACTATTTAACACTTTTTTTTTTTTTAATTTTTTTGCTCTAATACCGGGTGCTTTGTATGCTAGTTTATTTGTTTTCCATCTCTTAGCTGGGGTGCCGCGACTTTAATTTTTATTTTATGGTGTTAACGTAAGGTGCTGCAGTCGTTGGGAGAAGAGGGGGGGCTCCTGGTCACCTGATCTTGGGTGGCGGACCTAAAAAAAAAAAAAAAAAAAAAAAAAAAAACCGTCAGCACCAGGCTATTTCGACACGATGATAATCCACAGGGTTGCTTGACATGCTTTCGGCATTACGCCTTTGGTCAGTTTTCGTTACCTACCCTGTTACATTGTACGTGCTGAATTGGCCAGTCTGTTATGTGTCACAGTACGTTATCCGCCAGTAGTAGTTAGTTATCCGATATACCTATCTATCCTGCCTATGCATCTATCTATCTATCAATGCTTAAATCCAGACAACTTATTCTACTTGCTCTCTTATTTCGGTGTAAATGTCTCTATATAATTGCACCTGAAATGTATATCCGAGGCAGCTGTACTCAGGGTCCCAACTTGGGACTGGGTCCCCAGCCCACTCGTGAAGTTGTCCGCATCAACACGATCACCAAGATTTACCGGCCGGTGGGGAATGACCACTGTAGAAACTCGCTTTATTGCATTGCAAATACAACAAAGGCTGGCTTACCATACATCTATGCATGAATGCGTAAAAACAATGCTTTGCAGTTTAAGCCTATTGTGTTAGGCATGCAGAATCATTGCACTGTTCAGAGGGTAATTTTTCGGCCCTATTGAGATTTCGGCACTCTTAAGATCTTGAGCCTCTTGAGATATCGGCCCTCTTGAGATCTCGGCCCTCTTAGGATATCGGTCCTCTTAAAATCTCGACCTTCTTGTGATATCAGCCTTCTTGAGATATCGCGAACCAAGGGACCAAGTGTGTTAATAAAAATAATCGTTCGAAAGCTTGCTTCGTTTATGGCGTTTTTATCAACACAAAACAACACAATTTTGAAAACGGCGGATGCAGGAGGCAAGGAGGTGAGATAACGCCAATTTGCTTTCCATAGCTCTTAGGCTTAGTCCCACATTCGGATCCAATCAATGCCTATCGACTCATGATTAATCGTATTTTCAATTGTGGGCTGTTGGAGATCAGTAACAAAGTCAGATACGTATCCAGTCTAACCGAAATTTGGGAATCACTTTTTGGTAGCAAGAAGTCGCTTTATAATCGACTTAATTTTTCCTCATAAACAATTAGGATTTTTGGAATATTATGCCAAATATTGCTCCACAAATTAACAGTCCACATCATGGACGAGGCCAGGTACACACAAATGGGGTTATCGCCATATTAGTTTAACCGGGACGCGCCAGTGCGGGTGTTGAACCCGGGACCTTTGGTACCCAGAGCTCAGCACATTAAGCACTCGGACATCCCCGCCCGACAAGCCACGTGACGGCGAACTCCGAGACACAAGTCAAACAGCGTTGACTCACCTGAGCATATTCCTCTTGTCACATAGATTACAGTCCCGATGGCGACCAACAGAGAGAAATAGCGCACGTCTGCAGTATTGTTATCTGATGCGATATTTGTACGAGTATCACTTCCAGCTCTGCATGTCGGGATGCACACCATAGCGGCGTTGGACTCCAAAGCCGGCCTTCACCACTGACCACTCCGGATTTGCTGCAGGTGCTATTTCGGATCAACGTCGGTACTATCCCGGGCTTATTTCAAGTATTACAGACGTGACAACTGTCGCTACTTCGCCACGTACGCGGCTGAGATTGGATTTGGAAATGCTGGTGAGATTTCCACACAAGCTTAGTACTACTACAGGATACACTCGCACATTGCATACTCATCATTGTGCAACGCTCTGGAGGGGTGCCATTAATTGTACAGGGTATGATGACGCGCATAAGGACATCATTCTCTATTTAAGACGTCCTTACCTTTCATGCCAATTTTGAAAAGAAAGTACAGTCAGGTACAACTTGTCATTGTCTGACAACTACCAGGCCAGCAGGTGACAGATTGGCCATGTGAGCCGCCGCAGGCCGCCCGAACTGCGGTGACCCACACGCGACGGCATGACATCCTAATCGTGAACGTGGTGAGTGATGACTTCGTCGCGACATTGCTTACCGGCATACTGTTCCGCTTCGTCTTGCTGGGCGGCGGCGACGCCGGCCAGCAGGGTGACCAGCGTCAGCAGCAGCGGCGGGTGACCTGCGCGCGGTCCGCCGGCAGCGGCCATCACACCCGACCGGCCTCCAGGTGACCTGCCGCACAGTCACCGAAGGTGCGCCGCCGCACTGCACTGCGCGGTCACCGCAGGTCGGCCGCAGCCGCAGGCGGGGCGCCGCGCTGCCCGCCGCCGGCGTGGAGCGGTATGTCGTGCGGCTGCCTCTCGCCGCGTCCAACACACCGCAGGCGGCCGGCGTCGGGCTCGGGCGTCGGGCTCGGGTGCCGAGTCCACCACGCCACCAGCGGACCCTGCCGTGTCCGTGCTGATGGAAGCCGACCCTGCGTCCGGCTTGCCGCTCGTCTCGCTCTGCCACAGAGCCTCGTACCGAGCCTAGCCGCCGTGGATCCTGGCACAGCACCCAGCACACGGTTCCTCAGGCACGGATCCTCCGACTCGTCCGAATCCTGCGACCCAGCGTCTCGCGCTGAGCCTCGGATCCAGACGGATCCGCACAGTGTCCGCGACGCGCCGACGGATGGTGTCGGCGAACGGACACCAGAGGCGCGGCGCGCGTCCCGGCAATTGGCCGCAGCCCCTCTCCGCTCGCGGACCACGTTCCGCCGCCTCGTCTGGAGACGGGCGGCCGACCCACGGACACGGCACGTCGCCTGCCGCACGACCACTGCGAGCGGCCACACAGACACACACCACTCGGAGCACGCTGATGTAGCCGGCGGCAGCCGTGTCAGCGGTTCCGCCGCGTGGCTGTGATCAAAGATCAGCCCGGCTGTTCACATTTATCCCGCCGAAGCGGATCGTTTCTGGTCACGAGTGCGCGCCCACTGTTGTCTGCGGTGCTTCTGAAACGGATAAGGAATCGTCAGCGTGTTGCAGAATGCTGGGGCCATATTTGGCGGTGTATCGATGATGTAGATATGTCACGCTGCTCTGCGGTGCGGCTTTTGTCCAGCGGCATTTGCTGATAATCATTGGAAGTAGTGATACTGTGGGGAACTGGAGCACAAAGGTCACGAAGGTGTCATTGGGTCACGCGACAGTTTAACACCCCGCGTCCGCATTGTATTCAACATTAATGGCCCGGTTATTACCGGCCGAATTACCTGTCGGCATGACGTCCGACGTGAAAATCAATAGACCGCTTAGAAACCGCGATTGCAAACTGCGATTCGTCACGTGACAGGAAAAACAACACCAAATAGTCCACATCATCCACAATCAAATATCTGAAGAGCATAGACACCGACGGCTTTCTGTTGCACAACGTGGTACACGAAGAGAACAAGAGGAGAAATGGCGGATCGTAATTGGCTACTATTTGCACTGAACGCGGGTGGAATACGAACTCTGCCGGAAGGCCACACCCATAGCACTCAAACAGATCAAAATGCGTGGCTTCGCGGTTGTGGAGAGTTGAACAAAATGCTATTGGAAATCTGTTTCACCACCGCAAAAAAAACAATGGCGTGCTCTTGTTCTATGATTTAAATAAGTTACTTGGCGAACTATGTGTGGTGAAACATAGGATTTGTATATCACAGAAAACAGTAAGTATATATTGTTTCCATTACCGTGGTCAAATAGGTCTCCACTCTTGGCGCTGCGAGCCAGCTGTTTGGTAGAAACATCTGTGCCGCTACTGCTTAAATTGAAATGGAATCAAGCTGGCATCAGCCTTCACGCGCCCGACATGGTTGTAGTGTCTGGCCCTGACGGCTGGCAAACGCTCAACGGAAGCAATATCCGGGAACACAAAGCAACGCTGAACAGTTCGGCAATCCTGCTGACACGTCCCGAGGATTAGTGATCAACGCTGCAGATTGCCACGCACAAATTGCATCCACGCAAGCTGCGCAATCGTTAGCAAGCTTCCCCTGTCAGCTTCATCAGCAAGCTTTCCCTGTGTGTGGGGAGTCTGGCAAGCCTCCCCTGTGTGTGGGGAGTCCGGAAAGCTTCCCCTGTGTGTGGGAAGTCCGGCAAGCTTCCCCTGTGTGTGGGGAGTCCGGTGTGTGGGAGGTCCGGTGTGTTGGAGGTCCGGTGTGTTGGAGGTCCGGTGTGTTGGAGGTCCGGTGTGTTGGAGGTCCGGTGTGTGGGAGGTCCGGTGTGTGGGAGGTCCGGTGTGTGGGAGGTCCGGTGTGTGGGAGGTCCGGTGTGTTGGAGGTCCGGTGTGTTGGAGGTCCGGTGTGTTGGAGGTCCGGTGTGTTGGAGGTCCGGTGTGTGGGAGGTCCGGTGTGTTGGAGGTCCGGTGTGTGGGAGGTCCGGTGTGTTGGAGGTCCGGTGTGTGGGAGGTCCGGTGTGTGGGAGGTCCGGTGTGTTGGAGGTCCGGTGTGTGGGAGGTCCGGTGTGTGGGAGGTCCGGTGTGTTGGAGGTCCGGTGTGTGGGAGGTCCGGTGTGTTGGAGGTCCGGTGTACAGACTAGAAAATGGACTGGACCCACCTAATCATGCCATTTATTTGTAGGAAGGCCAGATCGACATCATAAACCACACACCCTCGAAAGTCGTCGTCAGGACAATGCAGCCGAAAAATGGCTCGACAAGGATTCAGAGTTCGTTTCCTGAGGTAATAATTGTCTAGAGATTCCATGCAATCACACACCCGCTCCCAGAGCCAGACCAACTCACGAAACGTCCCTTACGAATCCGAATTGGTTTATCGTCACATACGTTCACATGCACGCGAATACCATGAGTCTAAAAATATAAACAATTTTGTCCAAACCACAACGAAAACTCATTGTTGATCGCTTACAATACAGCCATACACTGTGGAGGCTTAATAAAAGCAAGAAGGGCCATCATAGTCAAGCACATAAAGGGAAGTTGCTGTAAGAGGGAAAAACTGAACCCCCTATTCAATGTTATATCATGAGCTATAACGAAAAACTAGCTAGCCCATTGTGTTCCTATGGCCTATCTCATTAGCATGAAGTATCCCAAGGATGTGATCGCTTATTTTCTATCTTAATATGTAGTTTTCTGTCCTTGGTTTTGTGCAGCTTCTGTAGTAATTAGCTCACTGCACCTTCACAGTTGAAGGTTTCAAGCACCCGAATAACTACTTTTCGCTCTCACTCGCTCTCGCTCTCGCTCTCTTATCTGTGTATGTACATTAACACATCCATACAAGCAGTTGAAGGCAATACCATCTGATGTTTCCTCACAACAAATGTATCTAATCCGGTACAGGGGAATTACACAAAAAATACACTACCTCATTGTCATGAATGAGCAGCTCCCCATTATTGAGAAGGTGCCAACCTACGCACCATTTATTGGCCTCTGGTGTCGCAGCACCATCTCCGATGCCACAGCACCAGTCTCGATATCGCAGCACCGTCTCTAATGCCACAGCACCAGTCTCGATATCGCAGCACAATATCTGATGCCACAGCACCAGTCTCGATATCGCAGCACCGTCTCTGATGCCGCAGCACCAGTCTCGATATCGCAGCACCAATCTCGATATCGCAGCACCATCTCTGATACCGCAGCACGAGCCTCTGACATCGCAGCACCATCTCTGATGCCGCAGCACGAGCCTCTGACATCGCAGCACCATCTCTGATGCCGCAGCACGAGCCTCTGACATCGCAGCACCATCTCTGATGCCGCAGCACGAGCCTCTGACATCGCAGCACCATCTCTGATGCCGCAGCACGAGCCTCTGACATCGCAGCACCATCTCTGATGCCACAACACGAGCCTCTGACATCGCAGCACCATCTCTGATGCCACAACACGAGCCTCTGACATCGCAGCAGCAGCGTCTGACGCCAGCTGCGTGACACACGACAGCTCGACTAAAGGTCACACAAGTCACCGCCGTCAGTGCCAAGCGCGCAGTGAAGGTTAACTTTTGTAACTTTTGCAACAGTGGAGGTCAACTTGTGTAAAGCGTCGGCTAAGTCGCACGACCTGAGGGGTCGAATAGGCGAATCGTTGTGGCCAAGTCCCAGGCAGCTGGTTCAGTCTGCGATGGACATCTGCGCCGGTGGCCGAGCAGGGATGCTCCGAGCAGTGGTTTGGACAGAACGCAAAGTAGTCACCTCATTTCACCCCGAGTCATTGCGGGGCGTTCACGCGCGCTGTGGCACCAGCCAGAGCACGGGGGCGGGTGGCAGGGTCGGAGGACATCTGCTGTGACGCCAGCCAGAGCACGGGGCGAGGGTGGCAGGGTCGGAGGACATCTGCTGTGACGCCAGCCAGAGCACGGGGCGACGGCGGGTGGCAGGGTCGGAGGACATCTGCTGTGACGTCAGCCAGAGCACCGGGCGACGGCGGGTGGCAGGGTCGGAGACGGCTGCTGTGACGCCAGCCAGAGCCCAGGGCGACGGTGGGTGGCAGGGTCGGAGGACATCTGCTGTGACGCCAGCCAGAGCACGGGGCGACGGCGGGTGGCAGGGTCGGGAGACGGCTGCTGTGACGCCAGCCAGAGCACGGGGCGACGGCGGGTGGCAGGGTCGGAGGACGGCTGCTGTGACGCCAGCCAGAGCACGGGGCGACGGCGGGTGGCAGGGTCGGAGGACATCTGCTGTGACGCCAGCCAGAGCACGGGGCGACGGCGGGTGGCAGGGTCGGAGGACATCTGCTGTGACGCCAGCCAGAGCACGGGGCGACGGCGGGTGGCAGGGTCGGAGACGGCTGCTGTGACGCCAGCAGAGCACGGGGGGGGGGTGGCGGGGGTGGGGAGCTTTTGCTGTGACGCCAGCCAGAGCACGGGGCGACGGCGGGTGGCAGGGTCGGAGGACATCTGCTGTGACGCCAGCCAGAGCACCGGGCGACGGCGGGTGGCAGGGTCGGAGACGGCTGCTGTGATGCCAGCCAGAGCACTGGGCGACGGCGGGTGGCAGGGTCGGAGACGGCTGCTGTGACGCCAGCCAGAGCACGGGGCGACGGCGGGTGGCAGGGTCGGAGACGTCTGCTGTGACGCCAGCCAGAGCACGGGGCGACGGCGGGTGGCAGGGTCGGAGGACATCTGCTGTGACGCCAGCCAGAGCACGGGCGACGGCGGGTGGCAGGGTCGGAGGACAGGCTGCTGTGACGCCAGCCAGAGCACGGGGGCGACGGCGGGTGGCAGGGTCGGAGGACATCTGCTGTGACGCCAGCCAGAGCACGGGGCGACGGCGGGTGGCAGGGTCGGAGGACATCTGCTGTGACGCCAGCCAGAGCACGGGGCGACGGCGGGTGGCAGGGTCGGAGACGTGTGACGCCAGAGCAGGGCGACGGCGGGTGGCAGGGTCGGAGACGCGCCAGCCAGAGCACGGCGACGGCGGGTGGCAGGGAAAACGGCTGCTGTGACGCCAGCCAGAGCACGGGGCGACGGCGGGTGGCAGGGTCGGAGGACATCTGCTGTGACGCCAGCCAGAGCACGGGGCGACGGCGGGTGGCGGGAGGGTCGGAGACGTCTGCTGTGACGCCAGCCAGAGCACGGGGCGACGGCGGGTGGCAGGGTCGGAGACGGCTGCTGTGACGCCAGCCAGAGCACTGGGCGACGGCGGGTGGCAGGGTCGGAGGACGTCTGCTGTGACGCCAGCCAGAGCACGGGGCGACGGCGGGTGGCAGGGTCGGAGACGGCTGCTGTGACGCCAGCCAGAGCACGGGCGACGGCGGGTGGCAGGGTCGGAGACGGCTGCTGTGACGCCAGCCAGAGCACTGGGCGACGGCGGGTGGCAGGGTCGGGACGCTGCTGTGACGCCAGCCAGAGCACGGGACGACGGCGGGTGGCAGGGTCGGAGACGTTGGCGCCAGCCAGACGGAATAAGCACATTGTTTCGCACGACGGACACGTTGCTTGCATAGTTATTTCATGATATTGATATTTTTTAAAAATCTAATTTGTTTTGATGTGCATTAGTTTAACTGTCTTATAATACATACTTCCCGATGTTGCTCGTCCACTTATGTCACCTCATTTAATAATCATTCTTATATTTTATGCTTCAAATCGGATCCGTCTTGGATCCGTCTTGCAACATAAAATGTTGGCTCATCACCCTTTTCCAAGTAGATAGTATTCATTCTAGTATTTTTGTTCTACTTATGCATACGTGTGAAGCGCAAATTCGTGTTATGGTAGATGTCGTGTGAGCTTGGTAAGGGGACACTAGCTTCAGGGGAAAACTTACAAAGTCGACCTTATAATCGATCGACGTATATGTGTCTCCGATTGGACTCAGGAATATCAATTTACCAAAATAACTACCGGGGGGGGGAGGGCGGGTACAAGCAGCTTCAGAGTCAATTTGATCTAACATATTTATATGCACCTAAAAGCTAGGAGAGGGAGGTCATGTGGAGGGGGAGGGCGAGGGGGGAGTCAAGCCCTGTGCACTTCCACCCGCGATGACACTGTTTATCTGCTTGATCTGATATCTTCCAGACTAATGCGTATCGGCGTTCATGGACATTGGACGACGGTTGGTCGGGACGAATGCCGATGCAGATTTGAACTCAAAGTGAACTTTCAGTCCGTGATTCTTCATCAGTTCTGCGCGTCACTCGGCGCTGGCCTAACGCAACTATAAAATTAATTTTGAGGCGCCAGTGCTGTGTGCTTCCGGTTCACTTGCTGCTGAGCCCGGTCGCTCAGCGAAGCACACGTGGTCCTGTGCTCAGGATTGCATGAACCTCAGCCATGAATCTCAGCCATGAACCTCAGTCATGAACCTCAGCCATGAATCTCAGCCATGAACCTCAGCCATGACCTCAGCCATGAACCTCAGCAATGAACCTCAGCCATGAATCTCAGCCATGAACCTCAGCCATGAACCTCAGCCATGAACCTCAGCCATGAACCTCAGCCATGAACCTCAGCCATGAACCTCAGCCATGAACCTCAGCCATGAACCTCAGCCATGAACCTCAGCCATGAACCTCAGCCATGAACCTCAGTCATGAACCTCAGCCATGAACCTCAGCCATGAACCTCAGCCATGAACCTCAGCCATGAACCTCAGCCATGAACCTCAGCCATGAACCTCAGCCATGAACCTCAGCCATGAACCTCAGCCATGAACCTCAGCCATGAACCTCAGTCATGAACCTCAGCCATGAACCTCAGCCATGAACCTCAGCCATGAACCTCAGCCATGAACCTCAGCCATGAACCTCAGCCATGAACCTCAGCCATGACCTCACCATGACCTCAGCCAGAACCTCAGCCATGACCTCAGCCATGAACCTCAGCCATGAACCTCAGCCATGAACCTCAGCCATGAACCTCAGCCATGCAAGGATCAACTTGGCCTTCGCATTGCACGGATCAATATGCAGCATAGATGGAACTAGCGTGTCGATCTCACCAACCAAATTGGTCCGAACGACCACGCGGGCTAGCATTTCACCGAAATATGATGTTTCTCGTTGACAGCAAGATGATGCGAACTTCAAATGGAGGCCTCGGTGGCATGGCTGTCCTCTATCGCTCGATAAGGACACTTCAAATGGAGTCCTCGGTGGCGTGGCCGTCCTGCATAGATCGATAAGTATACTGCATTATTAATGTAAAATAACATGCACCAATATCTGATAATTGAAATGGTTTGCGTTTGATTAAAGCCAAGGTACCCAGGAAATGGGACGGAGTAAAAGTGCATCAGGTTGTGAATTAAAGAACTACAACCAGCATTAAATTATCTTGCATCCGGCGACCAATAATCGGACACTATAGGCATGATGGTCTAATAGTAACGACCCCTTCCCATTCTCCAAAAAGCGACCAACGAATTAGAAGGATAGAGCGCATTGCAGTGAGACGTCACGTTTTCAGAACTTCCTTTGCCGCTCCCGAGTTCACCCGAAGCGCAAATCTGAGGAGTCGTCCCAGTCGTCACGGGCTTCCCACCACCTCACAATGAGGGCTCACGAGATCGATCGCGACAATAGTCCTTGCTGCACCACACCACAGCGACCAATATGTGCCGACGGTGCATCTCACCAGCGGCGAATATGTGCCAACGGTGCATCTCACCACAAGCGATCAATATATGCCGACGGTGCATCTCACCACAGCGACCAATATGTGCCAACGGTGCATCTCACCACAGCGGCCAATATGTGCCGACGGTGCATCTCACCACAGCGACCAATATGTGCCAACGGTGCATCTCACCACAGCGACCAATATGTGCCAACGGTGCATCTCACCACAGCGGCGAATATGTGCCAACGGTGCATCTCACCACAGCGACCAATATATGCGCATCTCACCACAGCGACCCGACGGTGCATCTCACCACAGCGGCGAATATGTGCCAACGGTGCATCTCACCACAGCGATCAATATATGCCGACGGTGCATCTCACCACAGCGACCAATATATGCCGACGGTGCATCTCACCACAGCGGCGAATATGTGCCAACGGTGCATCTCACCACAGCGGCCAATATGTGCCAACGGTGCATCTCACCACAGCGGCCAATATGTGCAAACGGTCCATCTCACCACAGCGGCCAATATGTGCCGACGGTGCATCTCAGCGCCACTATATGCCAACGATGCACTGTTGGGTTCTGATGATGACAGCTGCTGGGCACGTGGACGCTGGACGCTGGACGCTGGACAACCACACGAATCCTCGCTGGACGTGGACATGCGCAGTTCGCCCTGGACACGGGTGTTGTTTCGTCGACGCAACTCGACCTCGGCGGGCCCGACGGCCGGCGTCGTCGGCCGTCGGGCCCCGCTCTGCTCACTCCTCACTGACAGCTGTTCCCAATTATGCAGCTCGCCCCCGCTGTTCGTCAGCTGACAGCTTGACACCCACCCTCTGCCGCCGCCATTGTGGCGGTGACGTCACTGTTCGGCAGCTGGATAACACCCCCCCCCCCCTCTGTCTCGGGTACCGTGGCGACGGAGTCCACCGTCCACCACAGACAGACCCTCTGTCGCGGGTACCGTGGCGATGGAGTCCACTGCACACTACAGACCGACCCTCTGTCCCGGGTACTGTAGTGACGAGGTCACTGTCCACCACAGACAGACCCTCTGTCATGGGTGCTGTATTGAAGAGGTCACCGTCCACCACAGACAGACCCTCTGTCGCGGGTACTGTAGTGACGTGGTGGCTGTGTATCCACCACTACCTTCTGCCGCCCCTGGTTGCAGTAGGTGTTTGGGGGGGTTGAATTTGGCCAGCCTACCACCGTGTTGGTGACATCGGCCGCCTGGTTACAGTAACGGAGGCGCTGCTCATCAGCTGGAGCTCGTCCCTGTGCGTCGGCCATTACAACGGTGATGTCACTGACGTCGGGGGGCAGCCGCTGTGACGCCGCTGTGCTGACCTTGACCTAGGTCCACACGACACCGCCGCCATCGCATGGATGGCGTGGCTGTCTGGTAACTCTCCCACTGAACACTTTCCTGAGGCGGTCCCCGCCGATGCAAGGTTGTTGCATTCATAACTTCAGTGTTTCATCGTGATAATCATCTCCGGTATGCCTGTGCTGTGGCTCAGCTGCTGGCATGTACCCGGTGCGTATGATAATGAACATCTCACCTTCTAATAAACCGATCATTCGCTATTTGCGCTCCTTCCGGCCCAATGCTGACGCTGCGGCTCGAAGGAAATGTTATTACCGAACTTCCCCAGAGCCCATTTGCACGCCACCCTT